>CAWUFW010022576.1:0-92382 GCA_963921515.1 Calotriton arnoldi
AAAAAAAGAATTTATAGGGAAATCTTCCAACTCCCTAGACACACCTCACCCGCCCAAATCAGGCTGGAGTTCGGTCTAGCCAAACAGTCAGTCTCAACGTGCACCACATTTACCAACATGTGCTACAGGCTCAAGTCCACCGACAAGAACACCATAAACCACAATGGTTTGCTTGAAATAAACAAAATTCCTATTTAGAGCCTAGAGAATATCTGAAAAGATCAATCGACTTGCTTGGGCTAGTACAATTGTGGTCTACATCACCCAGCCTCGAAATTTTCAGAAGAACCGTCAATAAAACATCAAAATGAACCTCAACCCTGGAAGATATGGCATCCCTCGAGAAATGTGCTCACACATGGATGGCGTTAAACAGTTACACCTCTCTAAAGCCGCAGCAATACATGGGTGAGGCCTTTAGAAGCAGATTTAAGGGTAACTTTTTAAAACACCACCTAGGCATCCTCCCTTCAAATGCACACGCAGCATCATGGCTAAGGGCAGAAGGAGAGGCTCCATGTAGGCTGGGCGATCAATCAAAAGAGGATGCACTTCACACCATCTGCCTCTGCTGGTCCACTTTAAGCCTGCACTGTTGCTGGCTACGGCCCTTTTGGAACCAGGCAAACGTGCTTTCCTGCAGACAACCCATAATAGCCTGCCTTAGCTCCAGAGACCCTTGTGAAATCTCCCGAACAGTGAAGTATCTCCAGTGAGTCAACTGGGCCCTAAAGAAAGCACCCAATCCACCAGAACAGATCCGCCAGCCTCGAACACCTGCTCCCCATGGGGATGGGGGCGATGCACCCACCCAGTTACACCAACTATAGTACTGGACTAAGGCAACTACGGACTACTGCTGCGCTAAAATAGTCATTTGCACAAGTCCTTCTTGCACAAGCACTTTCCCAACTTAGGCCCGATCATGTAAGAAAGTATTTATATGTTTGCACTGACAAGGACCACAGCAAGGCAACCATTTTAACTGCTATCCCAAACCACCCCTGCACAAGTTCTCCTTTTGCACAAGCACTTTTTTTCCCCAGACTACCTCACGGCCTCAGGTAGGACAATGACAGTCCAACTTCATATGCCTGCTAAGTAGCATATGTGCACATTGCACAAAGAAGGATTTCAACATCCTAGCCAATAGACCAGGACACTGAACACCTACTCTTTCTCTATCCGGCAAGGAAGTTTTTACTGTTGTCTATTTTAAAAACGTCTCTCATTGATACCACTTTTTGTGTTTATGTATTTATTTCGCTTGATTCATATTTTAATTAATCGAACAATAAAGTTTACTTACTTTAAAAAAAAACGGCGGGCACCATAGTTTGCCCCGACTGCACTCATTGTGATTCCCCGCGCGCCCCGTCTTCTCCCACTTTCCCACTCTCTAATATCCCACTGCTCAAGGCCTCGGCCTTCATTTACCTGCTAAAATTGGGTGGCTTCTCAACACTCTCAATCAGTTTTTTCTCCCTCTGTTCAGTCACAACTCCAACTTCTGAGGTGGTATTCCGTTCTCTAACATTTGGATATGTTGCCGTTGCAGCACGTCCTGATATTCTTATGTTATGTTCTCCCTTATCTCGCTCCCCTACCCGCAGTGAATTGGCTAGGGCAGTTATGCTCCTTAAATTTGCAATGTGCTGCACGTTGGTGGGGCTATCTCGCTCGTCAGTAGACCCCTGCCAAAGTCCCCCTGGGAGACGATTTCCTCTTTCCTGCTATTGCTCCCCGGGCTCATTTCTGGCTCCTTACCTTAAATGTCAAGGGGATGCACTCGACAAGGAAACGCTATGCTGTTTATTCCTATGCCAAGCGTCAGAACGCCTAGATCATCTTCCTCCAGGAGACCCACATCACACTGCTTGAGTTACTGCAACGGCATAGGAGCTGGAGCGGTCTCTTTGTAGCTACCACTTCTTACAGATGTCCCCTTCCTTGCCTAGCTGGCACGCCAGGACTTCCGTTCCGGGTCCATCCTCGAGGTTGCCTCACCTACTCCATCCTCCGCACCCAGCAGACTATCCTGGAAGCCTTTTTTACCTACTACTCTTCAGTCTATGCTGCGAACCTGCACTTCGTGGGAACAGAAATCGCCTCCTTTCTTTCTGGGTGTTCCCTCCCAAAACTCACTCTACTCTGTTGCGAGGAACTCAATGAGCCCTTAACCATCCAGGAGGTCAGACAGGCCATTCGTACACTAGGCAGGAATAATACCCCCGGCCTCAACGGCCTTCCAGTCGAATATTATAGTGCTTTCTGCTCCCTCCTCAGACCTCGCCTGGTTGAGGCCCTATGTAAGAGGAAACTGCCCTGTACCTGTGTGAATCTGTCCTGACGTCACTCCCGAAGCCTGATCATGACCCAACCCTTCTCACGGCCCATCACCCAATTGCTTTTTGCGGCACAGATCATAAAATTCTGAGAAAGATCCTCGCTGACTGTAATGCCCAATTTCTGCCCGATCTCGTCCACCCTGGTCAAAACGGCATCATCCCCCGGATGGAGCACCTCTCTTAACATATGGAGCTTATTCCACTTGTTGGACCAGGCCCCCTGTCAATTCCCCTATGCTGTCTGACTTATTCTTGATTTGGAGAAGGCATTCAACACCCAGGAATGGGATTTCCTCTTCCAAGTCCTGTCCACACTCGATGTGGGTGAGTGCCTTCAGTCCTATACCAGATTACTTTACACTGCTCCCTGCTCTAGAGTTTGCCTGGGCCGATTAGTTTCCCCAGAATTTTCTGCGGAGAGGGGCACCAGCAGACAGGGCTGTCCCCTCTCCCCACTTCTGTTCGCACTCGCAGTGGAACCTCTGGCTTCCCGACTCTGCTCGGTGGGAGGGACGTGGGGCATTCCCTTCGGTGGTGTGACCCACGCAGTGTCTCTCTATGCGGACATTCTACTACTTTACGTTCGAGATGTCCGCATGGACCTCTCCTCTAGTTACACAGTGCTGTGCTCATTTGCGCGTTTCTGGATTGCAGGTAACTGGGTGAAATCATGTGTATTTACCTTGGGTGATTCACTGCCCCCTGTCAAAGTTCAGATGAGAGGGCAACGGCTGGAGTGGAAAGGTGATGTGGTTCGCTATTTAGTGGTCCGCTTGTACCACTCTGCCTTGGATCTTTTTGAAGGCAACCTTTGCAGGGCCTATACAGCCCTCAAATCCCAGGTCCAACCCTGGATATCGCTCCTGCTGGCCCCCACGGGCAAGATCGCTTTAACTAAAATGATCATGCTCCCCCACCTCCTTTACCTCTTTACTAATCTTCCAGTATTTTCCCCCGCGGTTTCTTTCATGATTCACATACTTTACTGGAATATTAGGTGTCACCGGATAGCCTTGCGGAAATTGCAGCTTCCCGTGGTCTGGGTGGACCTTCATTTGAGGCGTACTATCTAGCTGCCCAGCTTCAATTGGTCTCCCAGTGGCTGGCACAGTGGAACCTGCCGGAACTCCTGTCAGACACAGGCTCCCTCACCCTTCCTGGAATCCAGAGGTTTTTGTTACCGAAAACTGCCCTCCTTGGTTGGCTTTTGCCGCACCTAGTGAACGTTGCGCAGAAATGTGTTAGAAGGATGCTGGTCCTTACCCGACTCATAGTCCCGTGCGCTCTCGCCTTCCCCCTGCGTGGCCTTCCACTCTTTTCTGGCTCTTACTCGGCCTGAGGTATTTTGCCCTGGTAGGATAGTTTTCTCACAGCAGTGTGATGGCCAGCTTTTCCCCATTGACCTCCTAGCCGACAACTTCACCTTCCCCGGAGGTCAATTTTTACAGTATCATCGAATATGGCATGTCTTCTGTAGGCAGTGGTCAATATTGGACACTGAGCCTCCCACACATACTGCGTTTCAGACACTGTTCACTATGGGGGCGGGATGCCTCCTTCTTGCGTAGCTCTACAGAGCTATACGGGATCATACAGTAATCTTGCTTACTTCCCTCGGAGACAAATGGGATATGGATATTGGTTGGGTGCTTCATGACTTAGAATGGGCTACAGCCCTCGAATTCCCACAGTCTCCCATAACGCCCGGTTACAAAGCATACAGTTCGCTATATTCCACAGGGCATACCTTACACCACATCAACTGAAGTGTTTTCCCCCAGGCTCACCTGAGCTGCTCGTGCTGTCAGGAGTTCTCAGCTGATCTTCAACACATGCTCTGGTCCGGGCACGTTTTGCGAGCCTTGCCTTGCTCCTGGCTAAGCATGGGTTTGTACGGCAGAGAAGCCGAGCCGAGGGTGAGACGCTACGACTTGAGGAGGTTTGACGCATTCGTAGACACCCTATCTCCCCAGTGTGGGATACCCTTCTGGAACTTTTTCTCACCCTCACTAAGAACAATACACTGCCTCCATAAGTCATGCGCTGTGGCCTACTCCCACACTACGCCTCCCTCCTCCTTGGCTTGGCTCCGGCAGTGCTCCCCCCCTCCGTCGGGTCCATGGCATCCCCATCCCCATTCGGGCGCTCCAGCCCCTTCGGCCCCCCTATAAACCATAACATCATCGTTATCTCCAACACCGCCCTGATCTCTGACCCTCCCCCATTCCCTATATGCCTCCTTTTTTTCAGGTTATGCGCAAGTCATGCATTGTGGACATTCTTTACTGTTGTACTGTACACCATGCTTAATCAAAATGTCCATTGCCATCTGTTGTTAAACTCAATAAAATACTTGTCAACATAGTGGCAATGAGATTCAGTGCCCTGGTGATAGTCTGAGCCAATCACTCAATTTGAAGGGTATTTATTTTGTTGACTATGCATATCTGGCACAAACAAAATTTAAAACTAAGACAACAATACCTTCAGGCCTAAACATTCACCTGAGTATGAAACACATTTTCTAATATTCCTCATTGTCTCTCTTAAATGAAGAACAAGACCGTAGGTGTAGAACAGACAAGGAACCATCAACAAAGAAACCGCATGCACTAGAGCATGACATCATTCACCAGGACTCCATCAGGATACATATGAGGAATTACTCACAAATATACGTCGCGAGATGCTTGACAGCTGCTGTCTGTCAGTTCCTTGATCCCAATCATTGAACATAACTAATTTGAGTTTCAGTGTTGACCAATTTGTAGAATCCAATCCCCATCTGATGTCTTATTTTTAGTTTTCAAAATTGTTGATACTTGCCTTTTTCTCCTTTATAGCTTTGAGTGATGATCCAGCAAGAACCCAGTGGAATTGTTTAACATATGGAATGGGATCAAAGCTGGGTTTTTGGATTATTTCTTATGTATTTTGATGTTTGTACAGCACCGGTTGCCGTCTTCTTAAGAGATGTGTTAGGCAAACTGATCTTTTCAAGCACATCGTTCCAGAACTAAAGACGCAAATGTTTTCAACTCATAT
This sequence comes from Calotriton arnoldi, assembly GCA_963921515.1. Classification (NCBI taxonomy): domain Eukaryota; kingdom Metazoa; phylum Chordata; class Amphibia; order Caudata; family Salamandridae; genus Calotriton; species Calotriton arnoldi. The sequence continues at coordinate 5,394 of CAWUFW010022576.1, forward strand.
CACTCGGAAAACTTCATTGCCCAGCGATTGCTGCTATTCGCAGAGTGTTCTTAACGGTAATCAGTAGCTTCTACTATCGCTTTTAGCTGAGGGCGGCATCAATTTTGCTTTTGGGAGATTAGTTGCAGGCACATTTTTAGTCCTTTCAATTGATCTAATTTCCCCGTTCTCTCGCTCAGCATCCTTATCTTTTCTGAGAGCCATGCTTTATTCTTTTTATGGCATGGGCTAGGTACAGATCTGGCCATCGTGGACCAACACCCGTGTTGTAGAGCAACTGCTGACAGAAGGTTATTGCTAAAAAACCTGCACTACTTCCTGGAAACCTTCCTGAATCATACCCGCATCTGCTGTGACATGGAGTTTCACTTTCTCAGGAAGTATATAAAAATGCTTGTTCCAAAACTAAAAATTGCAAAGACAGACTCCAAAACATCTACTGCCAAACTATCTACCATCTTATTTATTTTCCTCAAAGGTTTAGACATAGAACTGGCGGTGCGGGGATTCTTTAATGCCGGTCTTCTGGTGTAATCATTAAATAACCCCCATCATTGGTCTTATGGACCTTTGTTCATCGGCAAGGAGAATTGAGAAGGAACAATCATTTACCTCAAACAGCATGAACAGTGAAGTCCATTTGAGACCTCACAAGAATTACTAAAGAGAGATAGTGTGAGTTGAAGGGTTTTATTAACAAATTAATAAGTTTTGCATTGTTTTATTCAATAAATATTCATCCTTTAGTCATTATTACAAAGTGAAATAATCCATTAGTCGGATTTTCAAACAAAGTACAATACCAAGTTAGTGAGTATTACAAACAAAATAGAGATAATACAACAAGAGTGTTCCATAAAGGAATCCCCTAGTCTAAAATAAGCAAGAGAATGGCAGTTTCTTCAGTGAGCAAGAAATGGTGTCAGTTGAGAAATCCAAATGAAGAGTTCTGGTGAGAGAATGGGAATATTGTTGCATGAAGCCTTAGCATTAAAAGCAATAGAGAATCTTGCAAGCTGGAATGTATTCTCAGTTATAAATCAACAGCCATCTCTGGAAAAGAGACAGGCAGAAAGGGGATCTCTCCTGAAGAGTGGTAATCCTAAGAATCCTAGCTGCTCTAGGAACACATGCCAATATCAATCTGCTAAAATATAGGTTGCAACAATTGATGCATTCTCCATACTCGACATCCAATTGGATTTCAGCAAACCATGGGAGCAGATAAACTCCCTATTTTCTCACGTCTTCACAATAGGCCACAGAATCATGTCCTTAAAAAGATACTTCAATCACATCTTGCGGTTCAGTCAGTTCTTCACACGAGTCACATTTCCTGCCATCTCCTCTCCTCCCAGTGAGAACCCAACTGTCAGTTGTCTAATACATAATACATGCCTATTCACTAACTAACAGAAGGCTTGTGGAACGTTACATCATCTGCAGTGGAAAAGAAAAGCATCTTGTGCAAAACAACCATTCAATGTGAAAAAACAGGCTTTTCAATCCTGATATATAAATCAATGTTCCTATGGCATCAGTAGTTAGGCTAACTTATAAAAAAATGTAACTTTGCTACTCAGTAGGTAGGATACTCACATTAACTGGTAAACCTCTGTACGTTATTTCCCTTGTATGTTTGAATGTCTTAGTATGATTACTTCCTACAATTTGGCATTAATTATGCGTGAGGTAATTAGCATAAACGTTTGCACTTTCCATTTAAATGCGTTTTAGCTTGTGAAATGAGAACATTCGCTCCATCACACCTAAACCCACTTTCTGACTTTCCCCCCCAAAATATGCTGCTACAGTTTTAGAATAGTAGGCAAACAAAGTCCCACTGTATGTGGTAAGTTAGTCCGGCTGGATTTCGGCATTTAAAAGCAGGGTTAGACTGGGAACCCAAAGCAGCCCTGGCAATTTTCTACGACCAGCCTCCTCCTGGTCCTGGGAGGCTGGAAACGCTTGCTTGTTGCTTCTGTTACTGGGGGCCAAAATTGCAGCACAGTTTCAAAACCAGCCCCCAGTAACAAAACCAGCCCTCACTGCTGCAAATCTGGCCCCCACCCTTTCCAGCCTCCTGGGAAAAAACCCGATGCACGGTCCGGCCAGTTTAAAAGGGTAGATCATTTTGTATGCATATATTTATGTAGGGCAGGTGTTTTGGCATAGGTCATTTTGAGTCTATTTTTGCAGACTGGTCTTTCAGGTTGTTTTTTCACATAATACTGTTTATTGTTCCTGCATTCCTCCAAAATTCAAATTTGATTCGTCCACTGCTCTGCCATACGCCTTTAACATCACACATGTTGATATAATTTTGACACTTCCAATAAAGTTTCCAGTTATGAATGTTAGGGGGAGTGTTTCTATTTCACCATCAGCCCTGCCTCTATATCCAGTCACAAAGGCAGTTCTACAGTCAGTTCCCAGCGTTGTGTGCACAAATCCATATTCAAAATTGCTTATCTTTACCTTTCTGTTTGTTTAGTAAAGTATGCCCCCTTTGTTCTTCCAGTGAATTACTCATTTAGCCACCATTCTTACTTTTCAGCAGCCCAACCTTTATGGTCTGTAGAGCTGCTTTATAGAATCCCCTTCCCCCAAACTCAGAGAGGTATTTCAATCAATCAATCATGGGTTTATAGAGCGCAAGCTACTCACCCGGAACGGGTCTCAAGGCGCTGATGGAAGGAGGGGGCGGGGAGGGGGTTCCGCAGATCCTGGAGGTTCACTGAGTTCCATCGAAAAGCCAGGTCTGGAGGTCCTTTAGTAACTTAGGGAGCGAGGCAATCTGTCGGAGGTGGAGAGGGAGCCTTATTCTGTTCTAGAAGTAGTTCAAAATCTGGCTTCTTAATAACTGAAAAGAACATTTATTTCGGTCTTTGAGACTAGAAAAGCTAATTTCACTTTGAAATATTTCTCAGAATCTCTTGTCCAAATTTGTCTTGAAATTCACTGTATTGTGCCAACACTTCTCAACAAAAACATCCGAATAAGAATAATAATTAGCTTCTAACTTCCCCAAGGACTCTCTCCAGACTGTCAAAGTGTGTATTATAGTTGGAGGGTTACCTTCAGCCAGAGATTCCAACTACAGAACGCAAGTAACAACGCAATATCACCAATAGCATTGTTTTCATTTGCTAGAAGTTGGGGATTGTACTATATTGTTTCTAAACTAGTAGTGTGTGTCTCTAAATATTAACACCCTCAGGTTAGAAAACCGAACCCACAGGACTGCATATGTTTCCTCAGAATAGATCCAGGTATCTTCAACCTCTTCCTCACTCCACAAATGTATAATATTTTATCTTATATATTTATTTAACACTTAATTCCATTACAGAACGAGGTAGTGTTTGAAGTATGTACACAATGCTAGGAATTCACGTTGTTATATATTTACTCTTTCTTCAAATACCAAAATGTAGGGTTATATTGTGCTTTGCATTTGGGATACTCCGTCACAAACATGTCCATGTCCTCTCTGCCATGGTGCAAGTTCTTTATAGCCTTTGGTGGCATTTAGTCAGCATATCGGAAACAGAAATTTCATGGGCAAAAATATTGTGCCAAGAACATCGAGGACAAAAATATTGTAAAGGTAAGTTTCTATAGGTAAGCAAAATGTTGCTATATATAAGTCCATATATATGTACCTTGACAATCTATATATTTTTAAGGTACGTAGATGTGGAGTTAAGAATAGCAAATTTATACATACCTATTTGCACTTACCTTCTCAATATTTTGGACCTTGATAATTTTGACACGATATTATGTCCATACAATATTTCTGTTTCCGATATTCTGTCAGTGATCCGCCTTTGGCACTTGTAATATGGTGAACAGGCTGTCCTCCATGTTTTGATGCAAAATTCCATTTGCCAATCTCTAAATGAGCTCCTTAGTCTGTCACAATGTCTAAAAAGCTCTTGTATTTCATCTGAATACTTGGTTAGATATTTTGTAAGATATTTTGTAAGATATGTACCTTGGCTCCATCACCGTATTAATGCACAAATATTTAGATCATTCACATGCCATTTCATATTGCAAGGGTTCTCAAAATGTAAGACACTTGTGCAGTATTGCAAAGATCTCCCATTTCCCCCAATTGATTGTATGTTCAGAGATGCCTTGGTATCTCTATCAAGCTGCAGACATTTATGGTCAACATATGGACATTTTGCCTAATCACAGCCGCATTTGTTTAAAAAAAATATTTTTAATGCACTTCTTAAAGCTGCATACAAATAGCAAAGACATATTTCATCAAATTGCAGCAGTCATAAATTGGGATCCCATATGTAACGTACCGTTGCAGAGAGTTTGGTCAACTGGACAATCAGGGCACTAGTCAGACTCGTGTTAATTCAAAGTTGCAGCGGCATTAGCTTTTGGTGGTCTTCATGTTCACAAGACTCTATTGGGAACTGAGACGCAAAACCACACACTATTCCACCTTTTTCTTCTCATGTGAGAATATCAGAGAGGAACAGAAACTGCGTCAGGACAGGGCCGCAAAAACAACATCAGCGGAGAGCTGCACAGAAGGTGACAAATAATTGTGCAGCACCCCAACCGCACCCGCAGCCCACTCTATATGCACATGGTGCAGAATGTAACTGCCATGTCCTGGTGATGACAAGCACACAAAACATAGCAAACCAGTAGCCCACCCTGGTGCACTGGCATGCAGAACATAGTTTCGAGGAAATAGAGCAGACTTCTTAATTAACTAGAGCAACCAAGAAACTGACTAACTACAGATCCTATCTCGAACCTAAATAGCATCTTCATGGCACATTTTCAAAGGTGATTGCCGGGAATGTTTGCTATTGTGTATGGACAATGGCTTGTGTTTCTTCCATGAGCTTTGCAGTTTCACCATGATGGTTTGGGTTGAGTAGGCTCTGAAAAGAATTGTGGATGGGGCGTAGATTCTTCCTCACTTTTGGAACTTTTAACATTTGCATCATGCTCCAATGGTCTAGGGAGTCTGCTGCATTGGGAAGAGAAAGTTCACCTATTGCATACGTACTTGCAAACAATGTGTCATTTTGCAGTGGTGTGCCTGGGGTGCCTGCCATGATGAGATGAAGGAGAAGGCAGTAGGTGGAATGATGGGTGTGTCATATGATGCTGATTATGATAAAAATGTATCCTTTGATTGGAGTTGCCCCAAAATACAAACCAATGTCACATATGTGTTTCATTTTCATGCTTTATCAGAAGGGGACCGTGGGAAGACGGCATAAAAAAGGATGGAACATTTTGGAAATGCGTTTTTTTGTACGAGAAATCTAACCTCATATTTTATATTTGTTCAGCTGGTGGTGGGAAGAATCAATACATGCTGTTAAAGGCCCTTCCCTTCGTTGTGCTTGGAGCAGGTATAGTAGACTTCTTATCAGTGCTCCTTATATTGCTGTGTGTATGATTAAGAACTGCTATGTGGTAGATCCTGTCCTGTTTTGTGACCTCCTTAGGAGGAAGATATGTTGTGCCTTTTAATATTACATATCCTATTCAATTCTACGAAAGCTGATAGTTTTGCAATAAGGCTCTGACATCATCTTTAGCCTGTATCATAATGTTCTTTCTTATCATGCATACATACTATGACTTGTTATGCTGTCTAATCCTGATTGCGAAGTATGTCTGTATTAGACGTAATTGTCCTTCATTACTTCAGCCGCTAGGACCTAGACCAGCTCTTATCCTGACAGTCGGTGGTGGCATCTTTGCAGTTACAACACTCGTCATTTCTGTACATTTTGATGTGCTACACATCACTGACCTTCCTAAGAGAGAGGCTTAAAATCACAGTTCTTTTCATCTCATAATGAATTGCCCAGATAATCCACTCATTTTATCTTTAATTTTATATTTTGATACCATCGTCGGCACGGAATTCTATATCAAATTCTAACTCATGGGGCGCGCCGACATCTAGGACCGGGTGAGGGGTAGTCCCTACATGGACTTTGGTGCTCCCCGACTGGAACCATCTCTTTAATTAGAAGGACCCATACAATAAATGACAGACAAGGATTCTCTTTTTAATGCTTTATATAAGTCTTCATTGGTAAAATACAGAAATGGTGACATGAGCAAATTTAGCATCAATGTATATAAGTCATAATTGAAAAGAACACAGTTCAGATCTAAATTGAATCCAGCATATGCTTCTAAGCTGGGGACTAGGGGGGTCTCTCTTGCTAGCTAAATCCACACTCTAATATAGGGCTTTAGACAAAGAGGCTCATACATTCTGTGGGAATACATAATTCTCAGGGGTTGGACTAAAGGGAAACAAACTAGTAGAAATATTTTACGAGAGAATACATTTGAAGATTCTTTTACCATAGTGGTACATTGAGGTTCTACAATTCTCACAGTCTTAACTGTACATTTAAGCTGATACATTGTTAACAATGCCCGAGACAGTAAAAACCATCCTTGATTCATTACAACATGGAAGTTTCTCTGAGAATACTTTCTGCTTAGTCAAGTGAAAACTAGGTGTTTTATTTAGAACAGGAATCAACAACAGTTATCACAATATATATTGTGACTTTGAGGCAAAATGGAGGAAAGTGTAAAAACAGGCTAATGTTAGCATAAGCTCAAATGGCAGTGCTCCTTTTATTAGCAGAAAATCAATGCTCACAACCCCGCCTGATGATTTACCCAAATACTTTATTACAGCACATCATTCATCTACATTGGATTCTTCTGCTTAATCTCTCTTAGATCCTTCATGGTGTCATAGAGCTCACTTTGCATTTCTTTAACTTTAACATCGAGTCTCTTCTGCTTTCTTCCTCTCGTTGCTGACAGCTTCTTATACTCACAATTCATTGCCTTCGGTGAGGAAATTCCTTTGCAAACTTCCAAGAAGATTAGCACACATGCAATTCTCATTAGTATAATTAAAAGTGGGGTTAACCTCACCTTCGAAATTCCTTCTCCTACACTACCCAGTCACTCTCCTAGCTTGACAAAACCCTTACCAATAGAGCCAAAGAATTATCCTAATACTTCCCAGGCACCTGTTTCTTCCAGTTTGGTTAATTCATTTGTTATGTTTGTAATGTTGGTAATATAGCTGCCAAGCTGATTGTCTATGCGGGGTATGTATGTACAGCATTCTTGAGCATGAATGACTTTGCAAACTCCGCCTTCCTTCGCGAGGAGTAAGTCCAACGCAAGGCAATTTTGTATAATAATAGCTCTCATTGCAAGCAGTTCTTTATTAATCATGGTCAATGCGCCTTCAGTATTAGTGGTAAATCAATCAACTAAGTAGACAATTTCCTAATCTTTACATCCTTTAGTGCTACTCTTATGGAGGGTATTAGTGCTCCGAAGATATCACTAAGAATCTGCTTAAAACTTTGCTTACTTCACCTAATATATTTCTCGAAAGAAAAGTCTAAATCATTAGTATGAATGAATCAGGAGGGGGATTAACGCGCAAAGCAGCTGCCTACCCAATTATACAGTAGTTGGGAATAAGCCAATTTACCACATACATAGTAATGCTGACATCTAGATAAGAAAGAGTATTTCATTTCACTAAATAATTATGTTCGCAGTCACTCCATCCCAACCTCTCAACTATCTCATTTCCCTCTAGCTGGCGTATCATGCACAATGTGCCTTTCTTGGTTACTTCAATGCGTAGTCTAAGGGGCAGTTACTTGAAGATCTCCGTATCTTTCCAAATAATATGCTCTGCACGCATCTTTCCTACTCCTGTTTCTTCATCTATTCTTATCCTTTCATTCAATTCATCTTCAAATATCCTCTTATCTTGGTTAACCTTGCAGGTTACATCATGCAAGCTATGATTATTAGTGCTCATACTACTCACAGGGTAAAGAATTTCATCATTTACTCACACTGATCCCTTAATTCTGCCCCTTTGTGAGGGTGAGATATGTATTTAGTAGCCCACAGATAACGATTTTCTCCACTGACAATAGGTACATTTTCTAAGGAATCATCAAAATCAGAATAAAACAGTTTAATTGTATGCTGGAGGTAAAAGAGATTTAAAAAGGAAGAACAAGAAAAGAAATATGACAGAGGTAGGTGAAAATAAGCTTCTCCCTCAGTCGCAGAAGCAGGAAGATAAGAACAAATTAAGCAATCCTTGACCTCCATGACTTTTACATACTCGAACAACATCTGATAATACACGTTATAGCTATATACACTCTCATGCTGTGGGAGATGTGAAACCTTACTCTCGGTCAAACGAGGTGTAGGTATAGAAGCAAGGGTGAAATTATTTTGAACAGGAGAGTTATCCCGTTCCAGCAAATAAGCATCTAACAGCCATCCAAATATATAAACTGAAGTGGCAACCTCCAAACTTACAATTATAATTTTACGGCGTGACTGCACCATATTCAACTTAAATCAGATCAAGGAACATTTTGATAGCTAGTCCTCTAGTTGCTATCCTATTGCTTTACCCTATCTCGAAATCTTTCAGAATTTTATTCTTCGTCAGCTGGAGGCCTAAGGAGCTATCCTCCTCTTAACTGTTACTGCAGCTTTTTATTTGTCCTTTTGACGTTTGTAAGTTGCTGGCATACAGGATCTTAGTCATCATAATCTTTTAGTCTCAAGGAGGCCCATCTGAGTCTGACAGGCCGTCATCTTAGTCAAACATGACTGGACTTGGACCTGAGTACTTTCGATTTACCTTTCTTTCCTTCTGAGGTTGCTTAGTATAATTCCACTCTAAGCTAAGGTTGTGAAGGTTGTGAACATCAGTCTGGTCCAGTTGTTCCTGATCTTCTAGCTCACTATCTTCCCTAATTGTCCCTGGTCTTATCTTAGGTGTCAGCAGTCGCTTTCTAGGAGTAGTTGTTCTTGGCCAACCTTCCTTTGAAGTGCTCAAGATTGCTGGCTCTGATGGAGCCGATTCACTTCCTGTATTGGAGTCATCCGGTTCAGCTCCAGCTCATCGAGAAAGTTTTTGCTGTAGGTTAGTCTCGGCCTTCCATGAATTCGCACTATCCCAGTGTACATGTATCCTCAATCCAGTTTTCGGTATCACAGTGGTTGCTGGAATGGCAGCATCCCCATCAGGCTCTGGTTCTGCAGATTGTTTGTCTGACATAGATGACGGATCTTTAGCCTGATCCTCCTCATCCTTCTCTGAAACCTCGGACACCTCAAACCTGGGGTGACTCGAGAAACTGGCAGAAGTTGGCTCTGCTTTTTCCCCTTCGTACCTTGCCCTCTTGATGTGGGAGACGTGTATCCAATTTGGCAGACCAGCGCACTTGACATCGGTGTTTGTTAACGAGGATCACCTGGTAGGGTCAACGCCAGCGCTGTTCTAGATAGGATCTACATGTGTGTTTCTTGATGTAGCTCCATTCACCAGGGTTCAAGTCATGCCCTGGGGACTCTTGGACTGCTGGAATATCAATGTTGACCTGATGGGAGATACAACGCACCACGTCAGACAATCTCTTGCAGTATTCAAGGACCGTGTCTCTGTGATACTCACAAGGGAAGCTACTGGGATAGAGGGTAAGTGCTTAGCTCTCCCCATCAACACTTTGTGTGGTGATAATGCAGTGGTTTTACATGGAGTGCTTTGGATACTCATGAGCACTAAAGGAAAGGCGTTGGGCCATTTAAGCGATGTAGAGGCACAAGCGTTAGCCATTTTAGCTTTGATAGCCCTGTTCAGTCTTTTCACAATTCCTGATGCTTCTGGTCTGTAGCGACAGTGAAACCTTTGGTAAATCCCTAGGGCTATATATATCAACTGCATGACTTCACTCCTGGAAGTTTGTCCCTTGATCTGATTTAAGGTGAACTGGCATCTCAAATCATTTTATTAATTCCCGCAACAATACTTTGGCACCTGTTAGATTGTCAGTTCTCTGGGTGGGATGTACCTCAAATGATTGCAGCAGGGTATTTCCATGAAGTCAATTTGAAGGCGAATAAATGGACCATCAGATTTTCCAATGTGACCCATAGTTACCGCAACTCTCATGCCCACATTTTGCTTTTGACAAATCATATACATCTTTGGCATAAATCTTCTGCCATCATTATGAACCTAGGATTAAGCCAGTGAGCAAGGAAAGTAGACCCCATTCCATCCCTTCTCACATGAGTTGGACCATGCATGTGTCTCATCATTGCTGGTAGGAGGTAGTCTAGGAGAACTCTCTTTTCTTCATTTGCACCCAAATATCACTGGCATCCTTTATGCATTCTATCTTTTCCCACTTGGCCTTTTCTATCTCAGGGGCAGCATGTTATAATTCCCTCAACTCACTGAATGTGTGTAGAGTATTTAATAACATATTGGTCACTGTCTCTCCTTCTGTTTTGCATGGTTCGTCTAGGTGAAAGGTACTGGACTCAGGAGCACAGTGTTGGGCGACTTTATCCGCATAGCGTATTGCCTCTGGTGACAAAATCATTGCCTCTGTTGTATGCAGCACACTTCACCACGGTAATCTCCCTTGGCAATTGAAGGGTATTTAACAGATTTGAAACATCCAACCCATTGCGGATTAGGGTATCAGCCTAATCAAGCATTCCAGCTGCAACCATAACTGACCAAAATCATGCACAACTTCAAACCCATACTGGCTGTTGGTGTAAATAGTAACACACAAGCCTTCTGAAGCAAAACAGGCTCTGGTAAGGGCTATCAGTTCGGCAACTTGTGCAGAAGAAGTTACATGGCACTAGTAAGATGCTTCCACTACTCCATTCAAAGTACATACAGCAGAGGCAGCCCTTAAGATGCTACTTCAGTCTCTCAGACATGACCCATCAACAAAAAGTGTATGATCAGATTCGGCAAGGGGGACATCCAAAATGCCAGGCCTTGCTTTTGTGCACAACTCAGTTACACTGATGCAATTATGGCAGAAGTCACTCTCATTATCTCCCTCTGGGGATGGTAATAGAGAAGCTGGGTGTAGTGTGTTACATCTCTTAATGGAAACATTCTCAGCTACCAAAATGATTACCTCGTAGCGGGTTAGGCAGCTATTCGTCAAATGCTGAGTTCTGGTACGAGTCATGAGGATTTCGATGGAGTGTGGCACAATCACAATCAAGGGATAACCCATCACGATCCCCTCACTTTGCTGAATGCTAAGGCCAACTGCTGCTACCGCTTTGAGACAACCAGGCAATGCTGCAGCCATTGGATCAAGAGTAGCTGAGAAATAGCCAATGGCACACTTAGTGTCTCCATGAGCTTGTGTTAGTACAGACAGTGCACACCCATCTCTTTCATGACAAAAGAGCACAGAATCTTTCCTATAGTCTGGCATTCCAAGAGCGGGTGTGATGCAAAGTCAATTTTTAAGCTCCTGGAAGGCTTCCATCATGCTTTGGTACTAGGTCATTTATATCAGCATGCGTCAGTCTTATCAAGGACTTTGCCACCAAAGAAAAGTTTGGAGTCCATTGTTGGCAGTAGCCAACCATGCCTAAAAGCAACCTTACCTCGGTGAGTGGTTGAAAACTTAATTTTAAGGACAGTCTCTATGCGTTCATGAGACACGCGCCTCAGTTGTTTTGCTATTTGGTGTTCTAGATACATAACATCCCTCTAACAGGCTCTCTGTGTTCTCTTGTGGGGCGCAACACTACACTAGGGTTTTCTCTTGGAACTGGAATTAGAAGAGAAGCTGGCTCTCTTCATGGGACCGAGAAGAATGCCTGACAAAGATCAATGACCGTGAACCACTCTACTTCTGGAGGATTTGGAATGGGGTCACGGTGGGTTTTGGTACAACACGATAGCATGGAATGACAATTTGGTTAATCTTTCAGAGGTCTTGAATGATCTACCACTCTTTATTTTACTTCTGTAAGGCCAAAATTGAGGAGTTGCAAGGGGTTCCGATAACCTCCTTCAATGTCCCTTGCTCTATCATGTTCTCAATGATGGAGGTAATTGCTTCTATGGCCTCAGGGGCCATCTTGTATGGGTGAGTCTGAGGGGAAATGGCATTTGGACGAAGGGTAATCTTGAGGGGCTTGGTATCCTTGATCAATCCGATTTCCTTACAAGTAAAGTTCCAAACCTCTTCCTTAACTGTCTCTCTTAAATCTATTGGTAAGTCCTCTGTAGTGAGGACTGGGTATAGACTGACAACAGCCTTTGATGACTGTAACTTAAACTCAGCGTCAGCCGCCTGAGTCTTAATTCCTACTCAATCGTGCATACAATATATGACACAGTTAAGCTTGCAGAGAGTGTCTCTGCCCAAAAGGTTTACTGGACTGGAATCACAGATTACAAATTGGTTTTGCTCATTAATGTCTCCTATTTTCACTGGCACTGGGTCAGTAACTTGGTTAGTACGCTGCTGATTTGTGATACCTACAACTTGAACTTTTCTTAAGTGGGGTAGGTTATGGACCTCAACAGTTCTCACCATTGAACCAGTAACTTCTGTGTCTATTAGGAAAGATACAGGATTTCCATTTACCTCTCCATTCACATACGGTCCACTCTGATCCACTTCTAGGACTACGCCAAGTATGCACTCCTTGTTCCCTCTCAGGCACCATCATTGATCCTCATCTATGGACGTTTCGAACATCATGGGAACAGGGTTTCTTTACAATACCATTGGATTTTGGGGGACTCTGTGATTTGACTGTGGTGTTGAGATACCTCTCTGTATCTGCATTGGATTAAAGTTGTTAAGCATTGTTTTGGCTTTTGGAACTTTCTGAACAGCCATATGGGGTTCAGGCACTGGGGATACTCTCCCTGGCCTGTTGAACTTGCCCCATATGATAACATCTTTAGGCCAAAATGCTGGATGATGTCAGCCAAGGGAGCCAAATAGACATTGAACAGGGTTGGGCTTAAGGCAGAGCCCTGTGGGGCACAGTGTCTCAAAAGCTTGGTAGAAGAAGAGAACAGTGGGCGATAAACAGTCTGGTGATGGTCCGACAGAAAAGACTTAAGCCAGAGCAGGGCAGAACCACATATTCTGCTCTTGGCCAACCAGTCTAAAAGAATAGGAGGAGACATGGTTTCTAAAGCTGCAGAAATATCTAACAACACCACTGCAGCTGCATGTCCCAGGTCCATACTCATCTTATTGAATTCCGTTCCCTCGGGCCGAGCAGATTCCGTGCTGTGGCACGATCCGAAGCCTGAGTGCGGACTATGAAGATTGTTGGCTTCTGGGTATAGAATGGTCTGTCCATTAACTATTTTCTCAAGCATCTTAGAGAAAGCCAGTAGTAAAGAAATTTGTCTGAAATAGGATCAGCTATGGGATTTCAGTTTTTTTAATCGAGGAACCACCTATGCCGGTTTGCTAGACTTTGGAACTGTTGCTTAGCCCAAAGATAGATTACACAGGTTGTTAAGAACTGGATTTAATATGTGCACAGCTTTTGCTAAAATATGATGGGGACAAGGGTCAAACGGGGAGTCCGATCAGCAGTTCAATTTTGCCCAAACCGAATCATTTAGAGAGAAAGCCTCCACATGGACCAAGACTGGTCCTGAGGAAGAACTGGTGGATGGTGTTAAACCAGGACCAGATATGCTTTCATTATACTCATTACATTCAGTGTATATTTTTCAATTTTTCTAAGGTTTTCACAGAGCTAAGTTGAGGGTATAATCTGCAGCCTTTCGGTGGGGTGGGGGAAGGATTGGACTATTTAAAAAATCTCTCTAGATATATTAGGGATTGATTAAATCGGGCTGGAAAAGAAATCAACTGACCAAAGTCACAGAAGACTTGTACAACATTGACGATTCACAGTAGAGGCATCTATAATTAGATCAGATTTATCTGTTGTACACCTACTCTGAGAAATGGACCTTGACTAAAAGCGACCCCTCATTTGTCTGTGCAGTTCGAGTCAAAACGCCTGATGTAATCTAGGGGCAAAGCAATGTGGAGGGATGTATTGTGTGCCATTCAGATAACATGCTGGTTGTTGTATATTTTGATACAAGAGGATGAACATTTTTAGTATGCCTGTGTTGCATTTTGCCTCCTTGACTCGACAGGTGTCTGCACAATCCTGTGACAGATATTCTGTCCAATGTTTGCACAGACCTTGCACAAACATTGCAGGGGCACTCACCTCAAAATATGATCTATGTTTCCACAACGGATGTGCCTTGCCATGGGCACGAGGCTATGATGTACCAGGTGCATCTTTTAATCACATGTATATTTATGTCAAATTTGTCAATAGGGCAGTCAAGGCATTAAGGGCCTAATTACGATGGCGGTCGGACTGCAACCAACGGCTCGTTGGTTTCAGTCCGATCGCCATCTACTGCTGCAGTCTGACGCATTACGCTGCGTGCGGTCGGAGGCAGCAGTCAGAGGGACCAACCGACGCTTTCCGATGGGCTCAAGAAGCCCGTAGGTCAGTCAGAAACTCCTCATAATCTCTTAAGGACGGCGTTTCCACCGTCGGGATTATGATGTTGGTTTCCAACAGCCATTCCATGTCAGCCTTTCCGACATAGAAACGCTGTCGGAAAGCAACATTGGGGGCCCCTAGCAGGGCCCCCGTCCCACCGCGGCCTCCGCTCTGAGGCCCTAAACATCCCTGCTCCGTGTGGCAGGCACAGTGTTTGAAAACATCCATTTTTCTATGGGAGCTTATTCTGCGGGCGTCTTTCGCCCGCCGTACAAGCTCCCATAGGAAAATGGATGTTTCCGACCGCACTGTGTACAGTCGCATCCAAATAATGCAGTTGGAACCGCTGACCTGAGGTCGGTCGGTTCCCAATCCTCAACGGACGTCCGCCCGACATCGTAATCAGGCCCTAAATGTTTAAAGTGAGTGAAGGAATTCTATCTATTAAAATATTGCATTTGTATGTCCTTGAATAGCATTTTACAATTATGTTTCTGTGTTAAAGCTTCTTGTACATATGTGTAGCGGAGAAGGTTGGTTTGTAAGCTTCTTGCGCACATTGACCTAAGGCTTCCGTTATGGTCATAGTTTCTCGTCTTGAACACTGGGATGAGTGATGAGAGTTGGAGTGATGGAACTGTGTAATACAGATGACTGTTGCACACCTGTGGAGTATTGTTCAATAAATCTATCTCATCAACTACTGATGCATATTTCTTTGCCGCTATTATCTGTTGCTGCAACTGAAATGAGAATGCAAGCGGTTCTGGATTACCTCTACTCCTCTTTAGACATGCCTTCTAGGTGCTCGTCTTTCTTTTGTTCTTTAGATAATCTCCTTCTGTAGAGATGGGTCCTAACTAAGGGCAAGGGCTGGGGTGAAGTAACTACAAACTTTGTGCTCCCCAATCACTATGAGGCCTGCAAGTGACTTCCCGTTTCCTAGGCTCGCGGGATTTTATCTGTCAGATATACTACAGAGACTGTGCCAAGGCCTGGTTTTGGGTGAGCTTGCACTGCTGCTGCCTTTGGGGGTGCTTATAATTTCTAAATCTTAAGGAATATATTTCATTATACAAAACCCAAATTGATTAGATCTGTCAATGCTTTTTGGAAGAGCACGTTTACTTTCAGTCTGTTTTATGAACCCAAAGCCTGCAAAGATGCTTACCTGTTTTGTATTTCTTTCTTCAGGGGCAGCTGCGTATGCGGTCCCCATTGCTTTGACAGCAGTGGGGTTCACTAGCTCAGGCATTGCTGTCAAGTCTCTGGCAGCGTACATGATGAAGTTCTCGGCCCTCCATAGCGGAGGTGGCGTTCCCGCTGGGGGTGCTGTGGCTACCTTGCAGAGCTTGGGTAAGTAGAAGAAAGAATCAGCAACCTCATTAGCAGAGACTTCCCTTCCAGGAAGGCACCTTATTCTGAAGATGTCCATTTATTTCAAATACATTTGTTCATGTGTAGTCAGGGCGGATAACAGGGTGTAGCGGAAACCTTGGAGAAACCAGATTTCAAATTGTGTTGATTCTTTAGGAGTGAAACATTTGTAGGAAAAATTACATTTGCAGTTGGGGGAGAATTGTTGTAGAACTGCATTGGAGACTCCACATGACCAGATGTACTTTGTGACTAACCTCATCTAAACTGCAAACTGTGGGTGTCTTGCTTTGTGTCAGGGCAGTTAGCCTATTTTAATTAGGCTACATACGGTCATGGCTGTACATAGGACCCAACACGATAGGATCTTGACGGGCTTGAAAATTCTGTCCAGGGCAGGAACTCTTCCATAGCCTTTGGTCGCATGATTTCTCTCTCCTCCCACAAATGCTACACTTCCTCACCCCCCTTCTTCTGGACATTAGTACCTGTCATTAAGTTGAGACTGGGCACAATTCCTCCCCTGCTCACCTGTGTCACCAGTGGTCCAGCTCCTTCCCGCCTGATTAGAAGAGGAGAACCGCAAAGTTGTGAAGCAGTACGAAGGGCTCCCGTTTGTGACATCACAGCGGGGAAGAAATTGATTTTACAGCACAGCTGTATGCTGCATCACTTAGTAAACCTGCCAGGATTTCACGGAATATGAAGTGTGTGGTCACTATCGTTCAATTTGGTTATGCAGGACAACGTTTATGGCAGACCGGCCTGTAGTGGCTGGTGTGTCAGATCAAATGAAGTTGTATGGTCTGCCAATCAGGTTAAGGGGTGGGCCTTTCATGTCAACGTAGGCAGACAAACATTTAGCCCCAAGAATGGCGTCTGCCAGCATCTGCCAATGCTTCACATTACACGACTCGCCTACTTTCTATGAAGTTCATTCACCGGCCTTAATCGAGCAGCTGCTGTACATATGGCTGCCATCTGCAACTATTACCCAATTCTGTTCCATATACTCAGATTGCCTCCATATCAGCACTTTTGACGTGAATTGAAATAATACAGGCAGATGTTTACTTCACTTACAGGGGACGAAAGCTGATTATTAAAGATTTTTAGATCACCATCGCAAGGTTTCTCCACCATACATTTGTGATCTGTTTTTTTCAGAGATCCACGGTTTCATTCCAAATTTTTGCCCAGATTTGTAGAACCATTTTTTTTATCACTCACCTGATGGGGAAAAGGGCAATCCATTTGGCAGTTCCTCGTCACTCGCACATCCAAGAATTATTTCATATATCACGCATTAAACCTTCTATTACATCTCCCACATTTCCTCCTCCGCGATCACGGTGGAAAATAGCCCAGATTTTGAAGTTGAAGCTGCTGTTGTTGCTTCCAGAGGAGTCAAGGGGCAGTTGCATTATAAGAGAGCACTGTCCTCCCCCTCATAATGTCCCCACTGGGGAGGAGGGCTCTTTCGGGATAAGGGGTTACTGTCAGGATTTCACGGAATTAGAAGCGTGGGGTCACTCATTTTAGATATGCATACACAGGACAGCATTTATTGCAGATCCGCCTGTGGTGACTGGGACTACAGATCAAAGGAAGGTGTCTGGTCCGGTGACCAGGCCAAGGTATGGGCCTTCCAGGTCATCACAGGCAGATAAGTATTTAGTAATAGGAATGGCGTGTATCGGTGCCTAGCAACACTACACGTGCGTAGCTTATCTTTTGTGTAGTCTGTTCACTGGCTCTGTCCTGCACCTTTTTTCTTTTCCTCCTTGTCTGTTCCCTCAGTTGTCATTTCCGGTGGCTCTGCTTGTTCCTACTGACCGTATTTCCTTTCAGCTCCTGTTTATCATTATTTCCTCTGCTACTAGTTTTAGCAGTATTCTGGTTTCCCTCTGTGCCTGCAGTAAGCTGGCCCTAAGTTCATGGAAACCAGTGAGTATAAATATTAAAGGGAGCAAGTGGGCTATCAATGCATCAGTATTAAAAGCAAACCTACCCTATATCATTTTGTTTGTTAAAAGTGGGAGACAAGTAGTTGCTGATTCCTTGTGACACTATTGCACTATCCAATAAAACTCCTGCCAACCCAAACTACTGTGTGAAGAAGCAGAGCAGTATATCTCTCTTTCTGTCTCTCTCATCCATTATCCTTTCCCACTAGGAACTACCTCTAACACCAGCTTATACTATCTGTAGGTGTAGAGGTGCATACCAGAAAGGAAGGTGGATTATCGTTGAACTTATTTTGTATCCAAAAACTGGCAAAATTCCAAGCCAAGATCTCAGGCTTGCTTCATCTCCATCCTGTTTGATATTGGCATACGCATCCGTTTTTATATAGGGATACATTACTATGCAGGATGAGAGTTATATTAATTAAAAAAATTTAAACTAGAATGCTAACTTTTCCAAGATGATAGGCCTGCTAAACAAACTACCTTTAGTTTTCTTCACCTTCAAATTTAGAAGGAAGAATATGTAGGAAGAAAAGGCTATTTGTTAATCATCATTGTGGTGAAAAGCAGTTAAATACTACAGGGGAGCAAATTTGTGTAGTTTGTTCCACCTGTAGCGTTCTTAAATCTCATGGGAATTATAGGCTGTCTGCGAGCTGTACATGAACAGGCGTTGGCATGAAAATCGTGCACTGGGTCTGACTTCCTGTACAGAAGCTCCCGAGATACCAGCTCCAAGGTATGTCCATCCAGCTTCTATAGTCATTCGGTATATGTTATTAGCACAGTGAATGGAGTGGTGGCACACATCCAGATTCACAATTGCCGCAAGACATCTTCTCCTCGAGCAAAGCCTTCCACAAGAGAAAATTAGACAATTGGGGTAAGCGTACAGAAACAGGACATTTTTTGAACTGCAGGTTACCCAATACTTGAAGTCTATGCAAGATTAGATTATGGCAAAATAAAAACTATTACTCCGGGACCTTCTGATTTCAAATCCAATTTAGATGCCTTGCTACAGAGAGTGGGGACGATGATGTTAAAAGAGGCTAGGAAGAGGAAGGGGTTTATCATGATCATTAGTTGTTTCTTATCTGTCATTCATTCAAATCTTTAACTTATTGAAACTCTGTGACTATTATAAGCAATCCAAGACAATTCCTAAAGAAATAATGTAAGGTATTTATAGTTTAGAAACATCTCAAAAACTTTAAATCTGAATTGGTGAATTGTCGTGGCGCACGTTGTATTTTGAACATTTCATCGCAACTTATCAAACAGGATTTTCATTACAAATGTATTTTCCTAAAAAGTGCTGTTTGCTCATGAAACTGGGGGAGGACCTAAAATACTTTTGGCATCTTTCAAGAGGGTGACCTCATACAGTGTTCCGTCTGTAAAAATTGTTTTGAAGTGTTGAATCGTTTATGATTTTTGTTAGATTTTATTACAACTGCCACATTGTTCTATTGCACTGACACAGGTATGTTGCAATAAGCACAAATAGCCGCTGTGCCTTCAAGGCATTTCTTACTTATTGGCAGTTTTATCGTGCAATATTGCACTCAGGTGGCCTAAATCTTTTAGAAACTCTAAATATGATAGAACTTGAACTGATAAATGATTAGGAGTTTGGGTTGAATTAGCAGCATTCCCAAGCAAGGAAGCCTTGCCGTGTAACAAACGGTGCAATCATATAATTAGTAAATGCTGTTATATGCATTTTCTGGAGTGCACAGTGACCAAGTTCTATGTCCACAGCATGGACAGGAGAAGTTGGATTTCTTGTTATGTAACTCCTTTGCCCCAAATGTTTTTACCCTCTATTTATTGCACACAGTGCAAAGGATTTTACTGCCATGGGCCTTTCCTGGGTAAGTAGGGAATGCAAACAAATCCCATTGCAGAATGATTCATGTGATTATCCACCACGTTCCCCTTTCAGACGCTCTAGAACATTTATTTGTGCCTAGTTTGTGCATTTATAATGTAAGGTTGCTCAGCATATTCTTTGCCCCAGTCCAGTCCGATTCTTAACAGGCAATATTCATACGTCCAAGTATTTTTTATATTTTACGGAGTTTTATATAGCGCGAACTTGACCCGAAGGTATCGGGTATCAGAGCGCTTTACACAGCACCAGTTGCGTTACATGAGTACACATTCATTTTTGTTAGGCACGGGGAGATTAAGTGATTTGCCCAGAATCACAGGATGTTCAGCGTCATTGCCGAGACTCGAACCCAGCTCCCCAGATTCGAGGTCGACCGCCCTAGCCGTTAGGCATGTTGTTAAAAATCAACCTTTATTGTTTCAGTCATATTTAGACCGTTTGCTTGCAGTCACTGTGTTTCATTCAACATGAACTTCTTCAGGGCACTAATTGGTAAGGTCCACATTTCTTGATTCTAACTTATATTATGGTTTTTCCAAATCCGTCTCATTAATGCTTGATGATGGTTATCCGTTGTGAAGCTGTTAGTGCATGCATTTCAAGTGTTCCCAGTTACACTTGTGCATACTGACCCTGGGACCTTTTCATACCGAAAGGAACTAAAGGAATACAATAAACCATACCATTGCTGAATAGAATACAATGGGTACCCATCATTAAGCATTACTCAGATGCCAGTGGTGTCAATAACCCACAGATAACCTAACTGATAGCACTGAAGACCCAAATCTTCGCCCTTTTCTCACTCTGTGTTTCAAAAGAAAGATTTCTTGGACATCTCACGATGAGTCCAGAGAAAGACTCCCTAGATCACTCACATTCGTGTCTGAAGAAAGACTCCCTCGATCTCTCTTGTACAGAGTCCTGAGGAAGATTCCATGGACTATTCACGCACTGAGTAGCTGGAGAAATAATTCCCAACATTGTCGTAATGATTCCACATAAAGATTCAATGGACCTTTCAAACACTGAATCCAGAGATAGATATCCTGGATCTCTCATGTACATAGGTAGTCCAGAGAAGAATTCCATAAATCTTTCATGCACTGAGTCCAGAAAAGGATTTCCTTGTCCCGTCACTTACTGAGTGTATGAAGAAAGATTCCCTGGAGTCCGCGTAAAATGAGAATCTTTATTCCTACGGCCTTTTGCATACCTAGTTCATAGAAAGATTCCATTGACCTCTCACACACTAAGTCCAGAGAAAGATTTCATGGATTTCACATAAATCTGGTCCAGAGAAGGGTTCTATGATCCTTTCACATACTGAGGTTTTGTAGTTGGGGGACAGGGTCAGAAGTCATTTAGCTAGGAGATAAGTTCTTTATTCCGTGTTAGGCCTTTAGGTTACAGTCACAGCAAGTAGGTCTTATTCGGGCTCCATTCTCCCTCCAGCTGTAATCAACTCCCAGGCTTCAATCTGCACACAGACACCAACATTCCATGCACCCTCACCTTCTCACAGCATTCCCACTCAACACTCTACAGCAGGCCCACTCACCCCATGCAATCACAGACACAGAATGTCACTAAAACATTCCCTTTCCTTACACACAGGACAAACCAGACATACCACGTCACTACATCATTCTCTTTGCTTACACATGGAAAAGTTGTCAAACCAATGCAACAATGACCAAGTGACAACAAGACAACTCACACACCTTCTTCATCTTCCACAAGTAATGCGCGCATGCCCACAAGGACAGTACATTTCATCACACACTCTCACACACAAAAGCGAAGCCTAGCACTCCAACACTCCCAACACCCACACACACCAGCTAACCAAACCAACTTGACCAATTGTCAGATGGAAGAAAGTACCAAAATCTGCACTTAGCACCACGTACTCTGAAAGCCGTCCAAACATTAGATGTAAGATCTTCAGGACACAGTGATGACAGTATCCAGTATGTGCAGGCCAAACCTTCTGAAAACACAACATCCTAACACAGGTTAAGCTCCAGTACATACAGGCGCCTAGACAACCAAGACAATCACCAATGCACCCTGCCTCCAGCACCACACACCTGTCAAATCCTCCCATTTGTGCAAAATGGCAACTCGTCCAGAGCACACATTGATGAAACAAACTCAATAGAAAACAAAGACGCACTATACCTCACACTTCTGTACTCTGCCTCGAGTCTCACAAACTAGTCAAAACTTTCCAATCATGCACAGTTACGACCGGTTCCAGACCACGCTCAAGCATAAATTGTAGCTTCAGGCCACAAGACACTGGGTACTTCGCTTCCTCGCATTTAATCTTGCAACACACTGGTACTGTTCCCCATTTCTCACACCACATGGTATTCCTCAATGCAACTTTTCTTGACCGGGTACTACTCTTCCCCACTTTTGCACAATAGTAGGTACTCTCTCATGCATCCTCATGCAACAGGGTACTGCTAGTCCCAAATTTGACAAGATCAGCAACTGAGGTACTACTCTTCCCCCAGTTGCACACTGAACCCCATGTGTGTTGGTAGCACCATACAACGCTCCTTCAGACAAGGTATTCTGCTTCCCTGTTTTTGAACACAAGATTCCACACAACCGGTATGTGAATCCACAACACACATTTGGGAAATACATACAATTTCGCCAGTTTGCTACCCAGACTCCACTTGTAATTCATGATGTACAACTTCACACCATGTATGTCCAGCTCTCCATAAACCGTAATTACCAATTAAACTGCAAAGATAACAAGTGGCCACAAAAAACATGACATTAAAAACTCATCCCTCTCCCTTTATCATAAAAGGTCCTGTATACATGTTAACTTTAAAAATATTCTTAAACCTTAAGAAAGACACTTCAGATCAGTGTTTCTAATATTGAAGTTACTATCATCAAACTGTACTAAACACAAAAATAAGCCTACCAGCATATTAAAAGCATAACATAGTATTATATAACAATAGTGGTGTTTGGGGGCGTGGCTTCGGCACTGATCGAGATGGCCGCACTCCGGTGAGGCTCCGTGATTCCCCGGGCTTCTGCCCGTAATTGATCGTTTGAATATCCACAACTCATATCGGAGGACTAACAATATCCATCGGAGGCCAAGCAGAAGGTGATGCCGCGAAAAAACGGACAGCGAGGGTGGAGTTTGCCCGGGTCTGGAGCTGTGGCCGAGGGAGGAGATAAAGCCCCGGACGAAATTTGAGGTGGTGCCCTACCGGAAACGCTGGAGATACTGGCGAGGGTTGCAGAGGACCCGAAAACCTGAAGGCGGCGGTCGCTGCACGTAAGACTAACAGGAAAGTGCATTGCATGCCTCGGGACCGCGAACGGAGCTCGGATCATCGAGAGCGGGGGAGTGACGCAGGAAAGTGGCAGCGGACCCGTGAATGAAACAACGCAGAGTAAGAACGGCCACTTCCAGAGATAACGCCGAGGAAGCTGTGGAACTGAGCGGACACCCCCGGTGAGTCTGCATAGGGGTTGCGGACCCGCCATCAGTGGTTTCGGCCAGGGCACAGAAATACCGCACCGAAAGACACCGGTGTGGGGGCCAATAGGGCGGACGGCCCCAAATATCCAAGATGGTGCTGGCATAGAGAGACGCCGGAGGTCGTGAACAGGGAGCGCTAACCCGGGGCAAGTGAATACCAATTCTAGCGTGAGAGAGCAGGCGGGCGGGGCCACTCTCGCACATTAGACCGCTTTGCCAAGCCGATGATCCGTACATTTTCAAGGCAACAGCAGACTCTAAAGCCGCCAGCACAGTGACCAGGCACTGCGGAGGACAGGAAGAGAGCCGTTAAGGAAAACCAAGTCATGCACCCCGCAGCTGAGAAGGAGGGGAAGAGGTGATTTTAAATGTCTTAGTGACAATAGAAGCAGGTCGATCGGCTACCGGGATCAAAGGTGGGGCCCTGATACTCGGCGAAGAGGTCCCTACCGAGGTGACAAGTCAAGCCCGAGCAACAAAAGGGGGTATATGAGACCACTGATTGAGGCCCAGCAGAGTTGGTCAGAACGGGGGCGCTCGATCGAAAAAATAGCAGCCACAACCAGAGGTGCGGGAAACTGAAGAGTGCGGAGGCTAGCTGGCAAAGAAGCCAAGATACAAAAAAGATTCCACAAAGAGGCCACAGGATTGGAAGTGTGTAGCACCCATTTGGGTCCCAGCAGGACACCAGCGAACTGGCCACAATGTTGGGGGGGCAAAGGGAGCCCTCCAGACCAAATTGGATAAATTTATCATGCAGAAGCGGTCTGAGCCATACATTCTCGGCAAGGGAGGAGAAGATATGGGGCTGGAGCCGGACAGCAGGGAACCGTCACTGAAAGATATCACGGAGGCCATTGTGGGTGATCGTACATCCCTGGAAAATAGAATGGACTCGATAACGGCTGAGGTGACTCTGATAAGAGCGGACATGCATAAAATAAGCGAAAAAGTCAAAAACGTGGTAGTGGTCACCGCAGAGTTAAGCGGAGAGTCAAATCCGATGAGACGAGAAATCAAGGAGCTCCAAGTTGCCAGTAAGAAAATGGAGAGACTATTGGACGACTATGAAGGCCGATCACGAAGGAACAATATCAGGATACGTGGGGTCCCCGAGAAGTCGGAAGGGCCAGCAGCAGACCTTTTTGTAGAAATCCTAATTCGCGATTACCTGAAACCAAAGACCTTGTCAACATTTTTTACAGTTGAGAGAGCGCACAGGATCCCCAGAGGTAGGCCAAAACTGGATGCCCCCCCACGGCCCCTGCTGGCGAGTCTCTTAAATTTCAGGGACCAAGACATTATATTGCAAACTGCCCGCACGGCCCCACCGATTAAGTATGAAAATAGCGAAGTCACCTTCTACCCAGACTTCACGATCACTGTGCAGAAACAAAGGAGAACTTTTTTGGAGGTCAGGAAGCAACTAAGAAACAAAGGTATCCGATACTCAATGCTGTTTCCAGCGAAGCTCAGAGTCGAAGCGGAGGGAAGGTCCTGGTTCTTTGAAACCCCGGAATCAGCGGCAGACTGGCTGGAGGGATGGAGACCGGCAAGAGAGCACAATCACCGAAAAGGAAAAGAACACTTCTCAAATAATAAATCTTCACAACAAGAAGGGCGGCATGATCCATCGACAAAGGCGACCGAGGGGAATGGCGAACACAGCTGAGGGACTGTCGGACTCGGCGTCGCCGCTGGACTGTGTCGAGCAGGGAACGATAAGTGACTCCATTGAAATTGAGATAATTATGGATAGAGACATGAGGGTACATTGAGCAGGAGGGCGGGAGCGGGGGAGTCCGGCCTGGAGCCGCTGCAACACTACCTTGAGATAAGTTACATATAGGGCGACAGGCACTCTGCATAGTTGGGGAAATGGGCAGTTCAGAGCCCAGAGTGCAAGGGAGCAGGGAGGGGGGTAAAGGGGTTTTGATATTGTTGTTCTTTTAGTCTGTTACAGATTCACATATTACGGCAAGGGACATGAGGGGGACAGTGGGAGGGGGGATAGGTTCAGTGGGACTCACTGATCATAGCCAGCCCCTTGGTTGGACGCATTTGATATTGGGAGGAAGATGGGACGCCAGATATGGCGGTGATTTATGAGCTGAAGCATGGGCACATCGGGTGATAAACAATTCAGGCTCCTGTCCTGGAACGTAAACGGATTAAGGGACAAACTCAAAAGAGGAATCATATTGCAATTTATTAAACGGCACACCCCTGAGGTGGTACTACTCCAGGAGATACACTTAATAGGTAACACGTGCAAGGCCCTGGCTAGATGGGGATACGAACTTGTGGTACACTCAGGGTTCACTACGGGATCACGAGGAGTGGGAATAACGAAGAAACGATTCTTCCCAATGACAATAGACCACACATGCACTGACATATTGGGTAGATATGCAGCGGTGTCTGGAAAAGCGCTGACTATAGTATCGATGTACGCACCACCAGGCCTGCAGGAGTCTGCACTCAGAGACCTAGGGAAAGTTATGCTAACGTTCCCCATAGGGAATTTGGTACTAGGGGGAGACTTTAATTCTGTAATGTCGGGGAGGCTAGACCGACATCCCCCGAGACATAGCACCATCGCAGCTGATACTCCCACACTTCATAGACGCAATGGGGCCAGTGGATGCGTGGGGGATTCATCATCCTACTGAGACACACTTTACATTTCACTCAGGGGCCCATAATAGTCTCTCTCGAATTCATTATATTCTTACCCAGGCAGACCAGGCAAGATACCTTAAGGAGATCTGACACCTAGTGAGGGGCATTTCCGATCATTCCTCAGTATGGGCACAAGTGGAGATTAAAAAAGGAAGTGGACTAGAATAGCACCTATAAACCCCTGGCACCTCCTAAATCCAAAGATTAAACTGAAGATCACCCAGGAAATAGAACATTATTTTAGAGAGAATGAGGGATCTGTAGAATTGGCCCAGATCCTCTGGGAAACCTTCAAAATGGTAATACGGGGACACGCGGTGTCCCAGATAGCTGGAGCAAGGAAGGAAAAAAATGCAGGGCTAATCAGACTAGAAGAAAAGATACTGAAACTAGAGGGTGAACTCACTACAACAGGAGAGCAGTACAAGATACACATTCTCAACCTAAAGAAAGAGGAGTATAGGAGCGAGGCGAGAGAAATGGCGAAAACACTAAGTAGGCACAAATTAGGACGAATATACGAGCTAGGGGATAAAGCCGGGAAACTGCTGGCTTGGCTAGACAGGAGAGAACTGGTGAGTCGGCTGGTCACAGAGCTACTCGTAGACTCTGGGGACAGTCTCTCGGATACGCAGGAATTCGCTGATGAATTAGCCAAGTACAATAAGCTAATATACACATCCCAGACCACTAGGCAGGAGAGAGAAGTGAAGGCGTTATTGTACGAAATGAAACTTCCGGTGATAGCGAAAGAAGATAGAACTCTGCTAGATAACGACCTCGCACAGGAAGAAATAGCACAGGCCATACGAACTCTCCAATCCGGGAAAGCGATGGGCCCAAACGGCCTCCCGATCGAGCTCTACAAGTTGAGGCCTGATAGAATAGCCCCCCACCTTAAGAAAATGTATGAAGAAAGCCCTGAGAAGGGACACCTTCTGCAAGACCAGAGAATAGCTACTCTGGTAGTGATACATAAAGACGGAAAACCCAAAAATAAATGTTCATCCTACCGACCTATATCACTGTTGAATGCAGAGGTCAAAATATTGGCCAAATTGCTGGCCACCCGGCTGGTTCGGGTCTTTTCTGGATTAGTCCACCCTGACCAATTGGGCTTTATGCTGTCAAAAAATACATCGCTAAACCTTCGTCGATTGCACAGAGTCATGGGAAGAGTGGATACCATAAGGGAAGATGCGGTGGTGGTGTCCTTGGATGCTACCATGGCGTTTGATACCATTGAGTGGCCATATCTCTTTGCCGTCTTGGAAAAACTCGGGTTTGGTCCAAAATTTATCAGCTGGGTAAGGCTCCTATATACTGACCCGCTACCACAAGTAGTTGTCAACAATAAAAAGCCCCTAGCCTACTGGATCCATAAAGACCCTATTATTTGGGGAGTTACGGTGGGCGGAGAAGTGGGAAGACCGCATCTCACTCTATGCAGATGATATTTTGTTGTACCTGGCCTCTCCAGAGAGATCTCTGCACAGGGTTCTCAATATATTTACTAATTTTGGTACTTACTCCGGCTATAACATTAACTGGTCAAAATCGCTTATATTTGTATTGCAAAGGTAACTCGCCTGCCCTGCCCAAAGACTACAAGGTGGCGATAGCCACAGATAGATAGATTCAAATATCTCGGACTATTCATCTCTAAAGATCCCAAATTGTACTATACGTCTAATTTGCTGCCGCCGCTGCAGTGACTAAGGCATGATGTGGAGCACTGGGAGACTTCCGCTATCGCTATTAGGCAGAGCGGCACTCTTTTAGATGATGTCGTTGCCTCGCTTCCTATATGTCCTCCATAATGCACCAGATTCAGTACCCGCGTCCTACTTTGCGGTGGTGGAAAGTGCACAGAGAACGTTGCTCTGGGGAAGTAGTCCACCACGAATATCATTCTCAAAACTAGTAAAGGCTGGTATGATGGGGAATTGGGCTACCGAATATTAAAAAATACTACTGGGCGGCACAACTAGCTGCCATCGACCACTGCATATACCGACCCCAGAATGATGCAGGATATGCTATGGATAGGTGGCTTTTACCTGGGGGTAATCACACCCATGCACTTTATTCAAGGCCCACGAAACTGCATCCGACAGGTCCCACGAAATGCAATTACAGTCCTCAGCACACGTCTTCAAGTTTTAAGAAAACACACAGTAATATGCGATAGTACACCCAATTTAGAAACACAGAAGTCAAATTGTTCCTTCTTTATTCTTTTCCTCTTTTTTTTTTCCCCCCTTTTATTCAAAAAGTGCTTAGCCATCCAACACGTGTTTCGTCGCCACACTGGGAAAGTAGTCCCGCGACTTTTTCAAGGCTAAGTAAAAACACAGAATACATAGCCAATGTCACACTGTACAGAAAACTGGCGTACTTTACAATCCCTCCAAACATATCACCGTGCTTGTGTATAGTTCCAATCGCAGATTGGAGGCATATAAACAAACAATGCACAGTATGAATACTTCATGCCCAATTACACAATCGTCGAAATTAGGTGATAACAGAAGGTCTTATACTCCAGAAGTAAAAGAGGTCTCACAGCGCTGCTTTTGAGATTTAAAATGTGCGTGAATATAACGGCTATATCATGCATGATCAATCACATATCAGTAATATGTGTCAGAGCAAAAAGAAAAGACAGAAAAGTGCAATAGACACCAACCAGTGCCAAGACACTCATGCGAAAATATAAGATCTCCCAAATACTTCCTATACCACTTGTCCAGATCTATCTAAAAAAGAAGAAAAAATGCCATTCGTAGTGATCAGAAAAGCTACATCCATCTGAGACCAAATTTCATCTGTGATCTCCCATATACACAAACATGCAACAAAACACCTACTTCTATTGTGGTGATAATTCCATCCAACAAGACTGTAAAAGAAGATATTCGCTTTGTAAAAATTCAAATCCAAGTTTGTTGACAATCCTAATCCGATCCTCCAGGTTAATTATCTGTAAATGAAAAGATATCTATCTATCTCTCCGACCTGTTAAATTCACAACCCACATACCACACTATCTCCTATGGGTTTAAATCCTTTCCACCAAAGCAGTCAGTCTGCCCATCGTTAAAACGGATAGGTAAGCCACCCGATGTGCACTTGTAACAAAATAAAAACTGCACACGTGTTTAAATTACAAATTTTCATACGTGATAACACTATATTAGTAGTGTATAATCTTACTCCTTCATTCGTAACCTGTAGCCCATTGTGCTTATTATAAAAAATAAATCAAGTTCATGAGGCCACAGTCCCGGCCACACATCGCCTACCACCATATACTTCCAGGTAAAGGTCCCCGTAGGTGTCCTTTCGCCACTCGAAATCCCCCGTCCCTAAAACGCAAAGCGCCAACTTGTAACCATATCCATTTCCCAAAGCTTGTAAAAATGAAAAGCTCCACCGTGTGTCAGTTTCGAATATCTCTTACCGCTAAAAGAAAGTATTCGTCCGTCTTGCTATTTTCCTAACGTGTCCTCGAGTATGAGACCCGTTTGTCAATACTTCCACATTTAAATAACTCCAGCGATATTGGCGCTCATAGAAAAGAAGGTAGGACAACAATTCTGTACACACCTCCGTGGGCGCCATCTTGGGAATAGACGGTCCCAACGATCCCCATCTGCGGGCGCCATCTATAAGTTTTGTTAAGACCTGTATTTAGAGCCAAAGAGTGCGGCGCCCACTCGCCCATTAGGTGATTGGCTCACTCATCCATAAAGCCATAGCATTAAATAGTTATCTTCCGTTAGAACAAAGCATTATTCATACGATATCCCTGTTGAAAAAACTCAACGCCAATTTCGCAATAATGGCAAAGCAACACAAGATACAATATACAAGTATGTATATGAGCTCAACCTGTCCTTACACACCCAGTGGGGCACCGCCTATTCGCCAAGGAGAGTTTTCAAATGGGCTGGGCTCTGCACCTCAAAACGAATACATCACTGAACATAAAATGAAAAGGGAAAATACAGCATTTAAGAGCGGTGCAACAACTGTATCAATAAGCACAGTCTGACCGATGAAAACCCATAAATATACTCCAGCCAACGTTAGATAGTCACTATTAAATATGCATGAGACAAATGCAGTCAGTAAAGACAGTAACACACCTGCGTAATCATCACGCACGCTGAAGAAGTGAAGTGCACATCCTTATCTGTACTATTGCTTCTACCAAGTGCGCACAACCATGACTCCTTCCGGATATATCAACCAGCATCACACTACCGGTCAACATCAGTAAATATTGGACTATCCATCTTCTCTTAGATGCTCATATCTGTTGAAGTGACTTCCAATGTGTAATGTAAAAACTCCTTAAAAAAAGGGATATATATAATACAGTGCCCACAGACAAATATACTAGCGAGCACCAAAAGTTCCTATGTTCGGGTAGAAAAAAACAGACGTCAGTGACTAGAGAATGTATAGTAAAACACACCCATATTATGACAGAGGCAATCTTAAACAGGAAATCACAAATCATTACAGTAATACAGTTAATTGAAAAACAATGACAACAAAAGTGAGCCACAAACCTCCTACATTCATAGCATCAGATGTACTGTAAAGATTATCTTCCTAAAAAGTAGTGAAGTTCCTAATCCAAGTTAATGCCTATTTCAGCGCTCCGTAGCCTCAGTATCCAAAATGCTTCACGGCTACGTAAAGCCAATTCTCTATTGCCACCCCTCGGGTGTCTCGGGGTCTGATCAATCCCATAAAAAAGGAAATCTCTATTCTTGTTCTGGGAAGGGCACTGCGCAATATGTGCTGCAATCAGGTACAGTGTGACATTGGCTATGTATTCTGTGTTTTTACTTAGCCTTGAAAAAGTCGCGGGACTACTTTCCCAGTGTGGCGACGAAACACGTGTTGGCTTGCTAAGAATTTTTTTAATAAAAGGGAAAAAAAATAGAGGAAAAGAATAAAGAAAGGAAGAATTTGACTACTGTCTTTCTGAATTTCGTGTACTATCGCATATTACTATGTGTTTTCTTAAAACTTGAAGACGTGTGCTGGGGACTGTAATTGCGTCTTGTGTTGGCCTAGGCCAAAATTTTGGGGAGGCTGGTGGTTCTCTTCACCTTGCAGCACCGTTATCTGATACTGTTCTATTTGTTGATACCTGTGTGACATCACCTGAGTGGCGCTAGCTCACCTGTCTTTATACTACCGACCGTTTAGGTCCCACGAAACACTCGATTCAGGTGTGGCATGGGGCGCATAGGAGTCTGGGTTGGGCAAAGAAAATAACACTGGCCACCCCGCTGTGGGATGCGGAACAACTGGGCTCACTCTGGAAGACGAGGGGTTTCGATAAATGGGATACCATTGGGATATCTAGGGTGGGCGACCTTTGGAAAAAGGGGGAGGTGGTGCCCTTCTCGACACTACAGCAAGACTAGGAATTGGCAGAAACTGAGAGATTCCAATATCTACAGGTACGACATGCCTTACAGACAGCGGTCCCGAGGGGAGAAACTCCTCCTGAGGCCTCACCTCTCGAGGATAGGCTTCTCGATGGGTATATGCCAAAAAAGCAATTTCCCTGACTTACTCAAAACTGATCAACTATTCACCGGATCCTCTTCCGCAGCGCCGCGAAAAATGGGAGAGTGACTTGTTGGAGCTGGAGGATGAGGACTGGCTGGAAGCACTGGCATCGCCAAAGGAGGTAGCAATTTCCTCCAAACTAAAATTGGTGCAGCTGAAAATATTGGATAGAATATATGTCACGGGGCCAGCTTTGGTCAAGATGGGATATAGGGAAGACCCTAGTTGTAGAAGACAGTGCGGTGGGGAAGGCACGTTCTTGCATATCATATGGGAGTGCCCACACATTAGTAAGGTCTGGAGTGATGTCCTGTGTATGGGGGAAGTATTGGGAGAGAGTCTGGTACTCGAGGGCAAAAGATGTTTGCTAAACATATGGGAACCAACAGATTTGGGTAGTAAAGAGAAAACATGGGTGTCGCTGGGTCAGATGGTCGCTAAGCGAAACATAGAGAGGAAATGGGGGGCACAAGATGTTCCGACAGTGATGGACTGGAAACAAGACATGGACTAGTGCATGTTTAGGGAGAAAACAGTATAGGTATCCAGGGGGTGCCCGAGGAAGTGGATCCAAATATGGGGCAAATGGAACGAATACAGGGGGGACATATGTGTACCGCCTAGCTCACCGTCGCAACTGTCCCCTGATGAGCCAGAGTCTTAAATTACAGGAGCAATCTAACCAAGGGAAGTGTTAATTATTGAGAGTAACCCATATGTTCCACGTCAATTATTAATGTGAATCAAAGAATGTGCTAAGTGATATCTGTACTGTTGTTTGTTGTGATCAATAAAAAGATATATAAAAAAAAAAAACAATAGTGCTGTTATCCTCCATACTCAGAGCTCACACTGAGCTTGACACATGCATGAATAATTGCACAACGTTCTTTTCATCCACCTCCAAGTTGAAAGTAATTGTTCCACATTCCTCCCTTGTGTTTTTGGAAGTCCCTTATCCATGTCCATGACCTTGCTGGAGCACTCTGCTTCTTATTACTCCCTCTACTCATCTCATGACAAAATTGGAAAGGCTGCTACTAGCTGATATTCCACATGATGCCAAGTTCTCACTATCTCTGATGGCAATTCCTCACTACCTTCAAAAGTGCAGCCTATGTTGGCATGCGCCGATTTTCCCGTTACACGCATTGACTGACATTTAATTGGGAGACCCAGCCCCCTTGCTCCAGGAGCTTGGTTGACCCTTACTCAGGACTCCAGGTGATTTTGCACTGGCCCCAAAGATCCCCCTGCGTTCAACGCCTTTAATTATGTGTTGTAAGTATGCAATACTTCTGTTAACATCTCACTGTGACACACACTTGGTGCTGCTTCTTACCGTCTCATATTAGGGACCCTGGATACCCCTCGGGGTGATTAGCGTGCTCTACAAATACTGATTGATTGATGATGTGGAGTGTTCATTGAGAGCCATCACCGCAGTTTTCATGTGACTCTGCTGCCTTCTAGTCCACTCCACCTGGTCCTTGCCCGCCCTCCTCACTGGGCTCCTCCTGCCCAGCAGCCAGGCTGACTCCACTTGCTGTTGAATTGGAGGGTTGGCCGCCCCAAACTATCTTTCCCTGGTCCCCGGGCCTCTTCACATCACTAGACAGACCTCCTTCTCAGTCAGGGCCAACAACTAACTGCCACCAGAGTCCTGCTGCATCTCCAGGCAGGTTCATATAACAGTTCATAGCTAAAATCTTTTAGTTGGAGAGCAGGGCCTTCATTCAAGGGCGGGGAGCCACTAGGAGTTATCTTCTTTTTTTCATGTTGACCCTTATTCTACAGCAACAACAGGTAGGTCATGTCAGGGCTCCGTGCTCCCTCCTTCTGTGTCTATCTCCTAATCAACTCCACACCACCATTCTATTGTATGATTTATTTGCGGCATTCCAGACACCAGCTCAGGCATACAGGAAAAGGGGACACACAGAATACTACATGAGTGCAGCGGAATATTCCCTGGATCTCTCACATTTCAAGTCCAGCGAAGGATTCCCTGATCCTTTCACACACTGAGTACTTGGAGAAAATCTCCTCGGATCTCCCACAAACCAAGTGCAGGGACATATACTTGTATACTGACTCCAGAGGAAGACTCCCTGCACCCCTTATAGACTGGAAAAAGATTCCCTTGACTTCTCACATACCAAGTACAGAGAAAGATTTTCTCGACCTTTTATATACTGAGTCACACAAATCATTTCTTGGAATGTTTGCATACTAACTGGCTAGAGAAAGATTACTTGGACACTTGCATACCAAGTTCAGAGAAAGATTCCCTGAATCTCTTGTATACTGAGTTCCTAACCCTTTCACACAAAAAGTGTCTGGAAAAACATTCCCTAGAACTCTCGCATACTGAGTGTCTAGAGAAATATTCCCTGAACCTCTCACATATGGATTTCAGAGAAGGATTACTTGAACACATATATAGGAAGTTCATAGAAGAAGTTACTGAACGTCACACATAAAAAGTATCTGAAAAAAGATTCCTTGGACCTCTGAGTGTCTGTAGAAAGAATCCCTGGATCTGTCACAGACCAAGTACAAAGAACGCTTCTCTGGACCTCTCCCATTCTGAGTGTGTGGAGAATTGATTCCGTAAACCTCTCACATATCGAGTCCAGAGAAAGATTCCTTACACCTGTCACATACTGAGTGGTTATGGAAAAGATCATCTGTGTCACATACATGCTGATTGATTTGAAAGACACCCACGCACACACCCACACACTCTCTCCCTGTTTTGAAAGCCCAGAGCCGCTGCTGGCACCTCTTTCACTTTCCCCAACCCCGAGGTTAATTCCAATAGGCACATGAGGGCTTCAAGGAGAAAGAAAAAGAGAGAGGGAGAGAGGTGTAAGGAAAGAGATTGGAAAGAGAGAAGAGAGGAGAGAATGAGACAGAATGGATGGATGGCAAGAGATACAGAGTGAGAAGAGGAAGTGAATGGCCAGATAATTTTTTTTGTCAGGGCTGCTTTTAGTCCCCCTGTCCGGCGCTGCTACACAGTGGGCAAAACCATTTCACGTAAGGGAATCTTTTAAAGAAAGTTTGGTTGAGGACTTGAAGGGGGATCTCCCTTTATATATATTTAAAAAAAAAATTTTTTTGAAGGTTTTGTATAGCACGAACATGACATTTGCAGGTATCAGAGCGATATACAGGGGAAACATAGGGCAAAGTACGATGTATACCATTATTGTCTCCTGATATAGATAGTTACAAAAGTGTATGCATAAGGACAGAAAATATAAAAACATCAAAAACAGTGATGGCCAACATCCGTTATGCAGGTGACGTTGTTGTTCATGTAAGTTTACTCGTGAGTAGAGACTTTTCTTCTTTCTTGAAAGAGGCAGTAGAGGGATTCAATCTGGTTTCTGGGGGCAATGCGTTCCAGATCCTTGGGGCGATTCCAGAGAAGGCTCAGTTGTATGTTTTCTTTTTGGAAAATCTTTGTGGTTTCAGAAGAAGAGTTCTGGAGCTCCTGGAGGATCTATCACCACCCGAGAGCACCAATTTCTGGGCGAGATATCTCGGGGTCTTGTAGTGAAGGGCTTTGTGATTCACGCAAGCAATTTTTAGTTGAATTCTTGCTTCAAATGGGAGCCAATTGAGAGCTCTTAGGTACAGGGGAAATGTGGCAGTTTCTTTTAGAACCCATGATGAGCCTGGCAGCCGAATTGAGGGAAGCTCTTAGAGGGGCCATTGTAGACCTAGGAAATCCGCAAAGAGTTGCACTCCCATAATAGTGGAGAGGTGTGGTGCAGCGGCCAGGGCAGCTGACTTCGGAGCACAGGGTTCACGGTTTGATCCCCGGCTCCGGCGGCAGCTCAGCACCATGTGACTCTGGGCAATAGCTCACTTAATTTCCACTACGGCCCCCAGCGCCTTGAGACCTGTAAGGGTGAGTAGCTGCGCTATATAAAAACGGACTTACTTACTTACATAATCTAGTTTGGGGATTACTAGGGCTTGTACTGCCAATTTGAAGTCATTAGAGGGAAGGAAGGGTTTAAATTTTCTCAGAATGCTCATCTGTATGTTTGCTCCTTTTGTTGCGGCACTGATATGTTTATGCATGTTTAGATTCCTGTTGAGTGTTATTCCAAGAGATCTCGCGGTGTCGATAACTTGAGGCTGGCATCTGAGCACTTAAGCCATTCCTCTATGATGGAAGTTTGATTGGGAGGAGCGTTTAGGAGGAATTCAGTCTGGCGGGTGTTTAGTTTAAGGTGGTTTTCAGCAAGCCAAAGCTGCTTTTTTGGAGAATTAAGTTAAGAGATCTGATGTCCTCCGGAGAAGAAACCTTCAGGTACAGTTGTGTATCGACCTGTGATAATGAATGTTGGAGGAACAAAGAATTTCGGTAAGAGGTTCCATGAATAGGTTTAAAAGAGTGGGTGAAAGGGAGGAGCCCGGAGGGACTCCTAACGTGGCTTGGATGGACTTGGATAGAGATTGAATGACCTTGAATCTTTGGGATCTGTTTTGGAGAAAAGAGGTAAACCAATTTAGGGCAGATCCTGACAGGCCCATTCTATGTCTCAGGAGGTTCACCAGATTGTCGTGTTTAACGGTGTTGAATGCCGAAGATAAGTTGAGCAGGATTAAAAGGCAAGCTTCGTTTTGGTCTAGGATTTTTAGCGCATCATCCACTATGTGCGCCAAAGTCGATTCAGTACTGTGCCCTGCGTGGAAACCGGATTGGCACTGGTCCAGCAGGTCGAATTGTTCGATGTGGTTGCAAAGTTGGATGTGTACACATTTTTCCTGGAGTTTAGCCAGAGTTGGAATGTTAGGGAAAACAACCATTACAACTCAGTCATTACAACGCACTACATTTACAACGCAGTCATTACAACGCAACTGCCTTTACCTCGCATGCCATTACAACGCAGCCATTACATCGCATGTCACTACAATGCATGCCATTACAACGCATGTCACTACAACGCATGCCATTACAACGCATTATAAGGTAAGTAATGGGGAATAGTAATTTTTAACCCTACACTATCCAACACTTACCCTACTGTTGCACTCACTGGAGTGGGAATAGTAATTTTTACCCCTACACTATCCAACACTTACCCTACTGTTGCACTCACTGGAGTGGGAATAGTAATTTTTACCCCTACACTATCCAACACTTACCCTACTGTTGCACTCACTGGAGTGGGAATAGTAATTTTTACCCCTACACTATCCAATACTTACCCTACTGTTGCCCTAAAAGTATTATGCGTTGTAATGGTATGCGTTGTAATGGTCTGCATTGTAATGGAATGCGTTGTAAATGTAGTTTCTAAAAATGCGTTGTGATGCATGTGTTGTAAAATCATGCGTTGTAATGGATGTTGCGATGTAAAAACCGCGTTGTAAAGGCATGCGTTGTAAATGTTTGCGTTGTAACGTGTCCTATTCGAATGTTAGAGATCGGATGGTAGCTGTTTAAGTCTGTGTGGTCCGCAGACTTTTTTTAGGATGGGGGATACCTACCCTGATTTAAGGTTTTCTGGTATAATGCCTTGAAGCAGAGAGGCATTGGTAATCTTGGTCCATAGTGGCAGTATCAAAGATTTGATCTCATTTAAGAAGTTAGAGGGTAGAGGATCGACAAAGTGGTTAGAGGGATTAAGTTTTGTGAGAATTTTTGAGATTGCGCCTTCATTAAAAGTTTTGAAGGAGGAGCATGCGGCATTGTTTTTGAGGGTGTCTTGATGGGCAAATGGTAAAGGTTGCCCGATAGGGGGTAAGGTGTCTTTGGGAATGAAAGAATGATGATCTAAAGCCGTCTGCAGGTCAATCTTCATGTTTTCGGTCTTCTCACTGAAGAAGGAGGCAAATTCCTCGCAACTAGGTAATGAGCTCGGTCCAGCTTAGGGGGTGGGGGGAGGGGAGGGTGGTAGGCCATTTGATTGTGCTTTAACTAATTCAAATAGATTTTTTGGTCGTTTTTTAGCTTGGTCTAACTGGTTTCTAAAAAAGTTTGCTTTAGACCCTTCTGATATTTTTGTAGTAGGAGTTCCTGGTAGCTCTTAGAAGCTTAAGGTGGTCAAGGGACGGGGAGGCTCTCCATCGATCTTCAATTAGTCTTAAGGTACGTCTATCGGAATTGAGGCTGCCATTGTACCATGGTTTGGAGTCTTTGGTAGAACGTCTTTTCAGTTGTAGCTGTGCAACTGAATCTAGTACCGTAGTCATAGAACTGAAGTAGTGGTTTGTAAGACCTTGTACATCTGATAAGTCATCAGGGGGAGGCAAGAGGTTGCCACTGAGAAATGTTAGTAGATTGATGTTAGCGTTTTTAGGCTCCTTTTCCATATTTTAGGTTTCATAGGTTGGGCTGAGTTTAGTCTCACAGCTTCATTAATGAGGAATATGATGAAGTGGTGGTCCGACCAATCACAAGTGAGGATCAATTCAAGTTGAATGGAATCAGCGTTGGCAATGACAAGATCTAAGATTGAACCCTTATCGAATGTGGGGCTGTTGCAGATTTGATTAAGGCCGAGGTCCGTAAGGAATGCTTTGAGGCTGTTTACAGCAGAGTCATTTAGGTCATTCCAAAAGATTTGGGTGCTTTGTTGCCCTGTGTTTGTAGTCACGATATCCATAAACTGTTCCATGAAAGTGAGATTGTCACCTGGAGGGTGGTAGAACGTGAGCAAGGTGCAAACTGGTCTGTTGTTACATGTGATATCAATACAAAGGTATTCACACGGGGATAATACCGTTGAGTGAGATCGTTTCACAGTAAGGCTATTTCGATGGATGCAGGCAATGCCACCCCCAGGTCTATCAGCTCTGTCTAATCTGGTGATATCATGGTTTGGAGGAACCAGAATATCGGGGATGGGTGTGGACGATTCATTTAACCAGGTTTCGGTCAGGATTAGAAGGTCGGGTTCATGAACGAGTATGAGATCAGCTATGTCTGCCGCATGTCTTGAAGCCGATCTACAATTTAGAAGTATACATTTGAGATGGGGCTTGGCAGGACCTAGGGGGCCCTGTGGGAGGGTGACTCGCATAAGGTTGTGTTTATTTATTCCACTCTGGTTGGGTCTTGGAACTCTGTGTGGATTAGGGGGATAGATTGGATTAGGGTATGACTATTTGTGTTATCAGGGCGCAATGCAGGGGAGGTTCTTTCGTGTGGGCGTTGCCCCCCTGATTATTTTCAGCAGTGGCACTGGCAGCTTTGAATAAATAAAAATAATAAAAATGTGCGTCTAGTGTGTGTTCAGTCTCAGCCGCGGCAGTCAGACAGTCAGCTGTCTCAGCCGTGGGCCGGTTACTCATGATGACTCATCACGTGATGGGGGTGGGGTTATAACCAGAACAGCAGCAGTGAGCAGCCTTTGATGGCAGCCTACTGCACAATGCGCATGTCGGGTTGGCCGGGTGCCTTTCCCTGGCCAGCCCGACATGCGCAATCTTGAGCATTGCCGCCTGTATAATTAAGGAGCCAGGGGGATCGATGCCGCATCCTCCCGGTCTCCCAATGAGCTGCGGGATGTGCTGCCCAGGCCAATCCAGGCGCTGCTCTAGCTGCGCCTGGATTGGCTGTTTAGCGCGTCTCTATGCAGAGAACACGGAGCCTGGGACTGGAGCGTGTCCACAGAGCTAGGGAGCAATGTTCACCAATCACTGCATGGCTTTATTGTGAAGCCGTGCAGTGATTGGTCAGAGAGCTCAGCCTCTCTCTCGTCTCTCCTCCTACCCTGTTCATTCACGCTCACGCCATTATATGCAAGAGAGTGGAGCGAGAGAGTTGAGAGAGAGGAGAGCTCCCTGATCCAGACAGTCCTCCTCCTACTCTTTGATGATGAGTGCCTGCCTTTTTAGGATTCAGAGTCTGAAGAACAGAAGAGAAAAGTACAAAGTCCGAGTGAGTACTCTGCGTTTAATTAAAACAACTGCCACTGGTGACGCACCACGTTGTGTGTTGGACTTGGCCTAAGGCAGGCCACGGACACGGTCCCTCCCTGCTCCCTAGATCTTTGAATCTCACATCAGTCACTCCAGTAGTGATCATGAACCATGAGAGACCAATGTGACCGTCCCAGTTAGTGTGGCGGTGGCGCAGGACTGATGAGGTGGCGTGCATGGCATAATCTATCGTCGACGCCAAGGAGCACAGCTGCCGACTTCGGAAGGGATGTTGAGCCAACGAAGCTGAGACTCGAACCTGGTACTCCGTAGGGGAACCAGGTTCAAGTATCGGCATCGTCGGCTCAATCAACACCATCCTGTGATTCTGGGGCGGGCCTCTGCGCAATTTAGTTTACATTTATCTGGTGCACTGTGACTGCACCTATAAATGTTTCTGAACGCAGCTGCTAGGCCCTTGTGCCACGCATGCACACCTCTGAGAAGCATTCAGCAGCGTGTATGCTTCTCGGTGCGTGCCAGCAGGGCCTAGCTTCAGAAACATTTCTCTCTACAAGAAAAGTTATGTTTTTTAAGCTATGCCCCTGCTGGCAGACACGTACCGAGAAGCATACACGCTGCTGCAATGCTTCTCAGAGGTGCTTCTCGGAGGTGCGTGCAAGCAGGGTCTAGCTTCAGAAACATAACATTTCTTGTAGTTAGAAATGTTTCTGGAGCTAGGCCCTGCTGGATGTGGCATGCCGTAATCCTAAGCAGAGAGAGCTGCCGTCAGAGGCCCTGGCCTGAGGCCGGCTGGCTGGCGAGGGCTGGGGGAGGGACGGTTCATTGGCAAGAAAGTTGGAAAATGACACAACAAGCCAGTCCATGCGCGTAAAATACGCCAATGCCACCTGCATGATATCACAGAACGTGCAACAGTCTCCTCAATATGTGCCTGTCCTAATAGTAGAGAGAAATAACTATCTCGAAACAAGAGTATTTCGTGACAGTGACACTCGTACAAGACATATCTCACGCTTCGGCATGCTGTTACCACAGCAAGTACACGATAGTGGCGTCACGAGTACATTCCTAAAATATTTGAATTTCGTACTCCTATGGTCTTTGTCAAGGTTTTAGATGCAATAATACATATTGCGATTGAAACAATGAGTGGAGCATTAAGTCAGTACCCATATAGTGATTCATGTGTCTTCATTTTACCACCTGTTCATTTCATGCCCTGATGTCGAATGTGTGCCGTTTTTTATACTTACCTTGTAGTGCCGGCATAGTGTGCACAATAATATTGTGTCATGATGTCTGAAGCATAGGCCTCTCTCTTATTGCACCCGATGTGTCGTGAGGAGAAAGCTATGTAGCAATTTGAGAACACACTCAAAGTCCTGGCTCTTGCTTTACATTGTCTGCACTTCCTTCGAATGCGAGAAATGCAGGCGGCCCGGGGTCCAGGAAGGAGACCCGCTAAGAGGGCGGCCGCCTTAGTGCCACAAGATGGCACAGGAGGGAGCCTCCCAGTGGTTGGGACCCTGAGAGGTCCGGTGTCCCGCGTCACTTCCGGGCAGAGGGGGCGGGGGTGAGGTACATATACCTCTCACCGCCCTCTGGGCGCCCTCTTTGCCCACTACCCTGACGCCGTTTCGGTCGTGCCGGGGACTGCTACCAAGGTCGAGCTAGGAGGGACCACAAGGTTAGTCACTATACCCCTCCCCCATCCCCAGTTGGGGTCCCACCACACGGGCCATGCCCGGGAGGGTCCCCGTCCCAGTTACTTGTTCCTGGCCAGGCCCCCGCGAGGTCCGCTTCTGTCGGTACCGGTGGGGCTTGGGGGGGCTAGGGAGTGGGACGGGGGTCAGGGCAGGAGGGGTGTCTGTCCCGTAGGCAGCAGCCGTGCAGGCCTGCCCGGCAGCCGCCGAGGTCACGGCCTTAATTACGGGGGTTATTTCCTTCCCCAGCACGGCCTCCCGCAGGTTATCTGGGGGCAGCGAGCGAGTGAGGGCCCCGACCGATAGGGGCTCCACGAGGCGTCCGTCGAGGAGGCCTGGCTAGCAGGCGAGTGGGATCCCTCAGTGGGGTTTCCCAACGGGGGAGAGGGCAGCCGACCCTCTGCATCATCGCCGATGGGTCCCCTGTGGGTCAAGCTGGGAGCCAGGCCCGGTTTGGGGATACCGATGCATTGGCGGAGGGTGGGGGGGAACAGTGAGCCCCGTTGCGCCCCCCCCTTCCATGTTTTTCAAGTAGAGCCCGTGCAAACCTCCTTTTCCTACGCACCTGTTTCGGGAATATTACCCCTTTCCCGCCTGGGCAGCGTGGCGGTGCCCCACCAGTGGGAGGCCCTTTACCCAACTTGCTGGCCAGTGGGGGGGGCGGCGAGTGCCGCCAGGCCCTTCCCCCTCCTCGGCCTTCCTCTGCTCAGGCCTGGGCCTTCGCCCACGGGGGCGGGTTGAGCCGTTGCGAGGGCATCGACCCGGGAGGCCTGTTGTGTCACGGAGGAGCAACGAGGGTTACATGTCTCCCCCCCCGCCATTCCAACCCCGGCAGGGCCGTTTTCATGGCTCCGCTCGAGCAGTCTACTTGAACCCTAGTGAGGGCAAGAGAGTGGCGCGGGGTGCGTTCACACGCACACTAGGCCAGCGTTGGCCGCATTGCAAGCGGACGTGTCTGGTGTAGTCCACGAGTTATTTTCGCCGGGGGGGGGGCGGTGAGC
The DNA here is from genome assembly GCA_963921515.1 of Calotriton arnoldi. Taxonomy (NCBI): domain Eukaryota; kingdom Metazoa; phylum Chordata; class Amphibia; order Caudata; family Salamandridae; genus Calotriton; species Calotriton arnoldi. Next base: position 47,495 of record CAWUFW010022576.1, read on the forward strand.
GCCAGCTTGTCCCCCCCATCCCATTCGGGGCCCTCCCGGCTCCTGGGCGCCAGTCCGCGGGGACTTGTGGTGGGGGAGGGCAGCGAGCGCCAGGTTGCTCCCCATGATGTGGCTCACCAATGCTGTGTCCAGGTGTGGTGTGCTGGGGGGGAGGGCGAGCGGCGCAACACTCCCCCTCTCTGTACTCCTCCAATGCGTGCAGTTTCCACCTTTCCGAGAGGGTTGGAGTAGGGGCCCGGGTCATTTTGAATTGGCACCTTTTACGTTCGCAAGGGTTGTCACAAGGAGGCTTACGAGGTACACTAGAGAGAGGTCACAATTCTGGGATCTGGGAAGGTGGCGCATTACTCAGGAAAAGGACACTCCTGCCTCCCAGGTACACCGGCCCACTACATGCTCAGTGCCGGTGAGGTGCTCAAGGGCCTTCACCCCGTGTCGAGCTGGGTGGTGACCAATCAAGTGAGTCGGAACTGGTTACGTCACGTTTGTCCTTGCTGCCAGTTTCCTGGGGCAGAGTTGGTTCCCACTGTATTTACAATGGTGATCGTGCACTAGGGTCATGGAGGTTTCATGGCAAAACTTGCGCATGCACCACCACGAGGGGGAAGCATGTACACCCTGACTGCGCTGCACAATGGGGGTTGCAAGAGGCGCTCTTAAAATGCAGATGCTACAGCGCGGATTAAAAGATGTCCTTTTACTACACAAATGTCACCAACAGAAGACAGTTTAACTGCAGCACAAAGAGGGGAGTGCTGGAGAAGGCACAAAGAGCAGAGAGCTGCGGCCTCTTGGAAGTGGTAGAACGGGTCCCTCCACGGCATCACAGGCCTTTTATCCTGGAGATTTGGGGTCGCAGACCAGCGGTAGGGCATTTGCTTGACTATTACGAGGTTCTGATGCTTTTCTGGTGTCAGCTTCTGCGAGTGGGTGGCTCGCAGTTCCGACGGGTGCATGGGTGGCTGCGGGGTCTTATTTGATAATGGCATCTTACTTCAGATGGCAAGATAGAGGGTTCGGGCCCTCTCGTGGTTGGTTTTAGGGCGGTGCAGTCGCAAGCCGTCCCGGGAGAGTCCGCTCACGGACATGCTTCAGTGGGACTAATGGTTTCAGTACACTCTGACAAACCAATTAAGCTTCTCAAAGTAGCAAAACATTTACACATATATTTCTGCTACCCATATTATCAAATGTAAAATGTCGCGGTCAAGGGGTGAAATGCGTTGGCTGTGGTGACTGATTGCCAACCAGTGAGTTGAATAACATCCTCATACATACACCCTTACTGGCCCTGCCATGTGGGGCAGGGGAGTGACAGACACGAAGCAGGAGTTGAGGGTTGAAGCATGGGTCAGTTGGCACCCCAACTGACAGACTACTTCCCTCAGAGGTGAAACATGAGAGTCTTGCTCGTGTTTGAATATTATATGTATTGCATAGGGTAAGGAAAGGCTTTATCTTTTAATTCTAGTATGTATTTAGGATTTGCAACATATTCGGTATGATGCATTATCTGAGTTTGTAGGAAACTGGTCATGAGCCTGATATGACCGGGTCTGGCGCCGCAATGGACTATCACCTCCACTGCAGGGATCAGTGTTTGCCGCTGGGTCTCAGGCTCTAATCCCGGTGAGGACACGCAGCCTTACATCCTTCTGAGGTCGATAAATGGAGTACCATTGAGTTGGTAACAAGAACCAGCTGCATTTTGCGCCAGGTTACCTACGGGTGCATGTGCGCTCCTTATGTTACCTATTGCTTGGGTTTAGAGAGATAGGGAGATTTGTACGGACGAATGATACAGTGCAGAACAGTTCCAGATCTAGAAAGTATGGAGCAGAATTGCCTGTGAATTCTGTGGGCTCCTAACTCAGCTGCTTGCGGTACCTGTCGAGATGCTGCCTTCCGGGTGGTATGTTTCATCGTGTCTGTTATGGAGTTAGCGGTGGGTGCGGGGCCTCGTCACCCTATGTATGGCCGGAGTCCGGTGCGGTTGGATTTAGTCTGGGGGCAGTCACGGGCCAGGGGGCGGGGAAAGAAGCAGTTATTTGGTTCGTGTTGCTTCCAGAAGGGTTGACCTAGTAGGTAATTTCCGGTGTTGCCCAGGTGGCGTGCTCTGCTTTTAGAGGAGGGCCCTGGTCATTGGACGGGGATTTGGTATGTGCAGGCCTGTTCTCTGGTTTTTACGCGGGGCCCACAACCTGTTGTATTTAGGCGGAGGGGCCTTCGGGTATTCGTCCTTATTTACCCTGGTTGGTCACTAGTAGCAGACAGCCTTGGGAGTTTGCCGCCAATGTTTAAGTGTGCGAAGCCATTCATTGGCAGGGCCCCTGCGGTACTCAGCATGTGAATTAGGGGCATGTTTAGGGAAGACATAAACATAGCATGAGTCCTGCAGAATAACCCACAACCTCCAGGCTGGCTGGAGGGATAGGTTGGGCGGATCATATCTGCAGTGTTACATTGTTGAAAACACAAGTCACTTCCCTGGATTGATGCTTAACGGCATCCTAGTCTCTTGCATAAGGCCCGTCTGGTGTTCCCAAACTCCCCACCGCAGAGACAGCTAGGGTCTGTCCATGGTTCACTGCGTGGCCAGTTATTGTTTTCTGTTCATAATGACACCCATGGATAGGCCCCATGGCATTTATGCAGGGGAAGCTTGGCAAATAAATGATGTGTAAGCAGAATGGGGTATTTAGGAACAGTACTATGCCTCTCAAAGGTGATCCTTTGAGTGGCCATGCGTTATCCATCCCCTTTGGTCCTTTGCTATGGGAGGGGTGGAGTGATTGGCGATTAAGTGTATCAGTTTTGAACCTGGCTTTATGCTCAGCCTTGTTTCGCTGAAAGCCACATGTGGAAGGCAAGGACCTAACAATGCTAATTTTCAGCTTCAAGTGTACCGGGCCTAGATGTGACCGGGTGGTTCCTGGTGCGCGGCACCGCCACTCTCGTTCCCCGGCGCTTGTGACAGTCTGCCACCAGTTGGCGCTGTCTGGCTAGTTAGAGAGGATCTCTACATCAGGCTTGGAGTAAGTCAATCACATTGGAATCACTATTGCCTGCTGCCCAAGCCATTCTCCAGCTTTGGAGGTCTGGAATAGTCTGTATTGTCACCTTGGGCAAGTGTCAGGGTTAGTAGTTGATATGTGACTAGGAGTGGCAGCACGGCAGGAGCAACGGGTGGTGCGAACTGAAGGGGCCGCCAGTCGTCAGTCCTGGCAGATTGTTGCACAAGGGTCAGGGTCAGCTGTTGTGATGTCAATATGGTTGGCAGCACGGCAGGAGCTAGGTGGTGCAACTGATGTGGCCGCCTGACGTCAGCCCTGGCAGATTATTTTATACAAGTTAGCACTTCACGTGTGGGATCTGGGAGGTCTTTGGGGCACAGCCGGGCCGATGTTAGGTCAAAGAGATCGGGGCGGGTCGAGTGCCTTCCTGCATGGAGCTCTAAGTACGTGGGCAGTTTCATGGGCAGAGCTCCGGGTCCTATGCTGAGTGTGGAGCTAAGGCGAGTTTTAGGGAGGCACGGCATAGCACAAGACCTGCAATATCAATACATCCGTCAGTTACCTTCAATATACTTGCTGCCCATTTCTCATGCTTTCACTACCGCCCTGGGGTGCGGCACCACCAGTTGAGCGTTACCCTCCTGCAAGGTTGGGGTCCCCTTTGTAAGATAGGAGCTGGACTTGTTACAGGGTTAAGGGGGAAATCCGTTGTTTAAGCTAAGAATAAGCTGGCAGGTGAGATCGCTCCTATGGCATTTGGAGAGTGCACTGATCTTCTGTGTCCCGATTAAGTTTCTTGCATGGGATCTGCCTGCGATTTCTGGGAGTTGAATCGTGCTACGAGGGGGCAGGGGACCTTCATGAACAGGGGACTGATGGACGTGGTGAGGCACAAAAGATTATTCCCCAAGGGCACTGGACTATGCCACAACATTTTGATACAGCGGTATCAACAACTGGGGGGAGGTGCAAACTTAGAGGCCAGGTAACGGGAAGGTCCCTCAGGACACCAGGGGGTCCCACGGGACGCTTCACTTTTGTTATGAGACTGATTGCCCCATGCTGGTCCTGCCAGGGGGTGTAGGATTGGTTGCCCTTATAGGGGGCAGGGCCTCAAGGTGTGGGGTACACCGGGGGGAGGACTCCTGCTGACAAGGTTTAGGGCAGCTACCCCTTTTCCTCTCCGGCACCCCAGCAATACTTCTAAGCTGGGTGCTTTGTAATCCCACCAGGGTGGGTGCAACGGTACGGCTACACAGCATCCAGTCATAGTCCAGAGTTAGACTGGGATGGGATTCTGTTCAGACTGTCCATCCGTTCTCACCGCCCTCTGACTGAGCCCTGGTATACATTATGACAGGCCCGAGGCCAGGGTACTAGTGGCTTCAGTTACTAACATCCCCTGCCCAAATAGCAAGCCCAGCCTGGCCGGTTTAGGAAGGAGACATCTAATATGATTTGCTGTACCATGTTAGGTAACATATTGCAACGGTACTCCCGTCTGTAAGCCACCCAGGGGAGTGGCTGGAGGACAGGCTCAGTGAGTTATGGACAGGGTGAATTTTGAGTTTACCGAAGGCAACCCTGTAAGCATCACAGGTTTGGCGGGGTGCAGTGTTAGTGTGTGAAATTATGGGCAACCTTGAGTAGTGGGATAGAAGGGGGTGCAGGGCTTCTGTGAATGTTTTGGCAACCCAGCATTTCTTGTTTGCCAGGATCAAAGGTCTGGCCGAATGGCTTTCCTGCGCCTTCAGAGGGGCACGTGAATGGAGGCATGGGTATTTCCACCACTGAGGTCATTTGGTTGGTGGTCCCTGGCATGCGCTGGAACAGCTTACTGTGAAAGCGGCCGCACAGGCTAGGGGGTGGTTCTCCCCTCCCAACATTTTGGTCACTCACCTGGGAAGCAATGATTTGAATTTCCTGGGTAGGAGGGCACGGCTGTAAGGAATGATTTCCTCCAGGTGTAAGTTGAGTGGTATGGGTTGGTTACAATGAGTCAAGAAAGGTGTTTGGCAACTTTACGTTGCTTTTCTCCAAGGATCTTAGATCTGGGTGACTGGCCATTCAGGTGTCTTGCGAGCGGCACGGTGGGCGGAAAGCAGGGAAGGGAGGCTTGGCTTTTCCGCCACCAGGTTAACTGGGTGGGGTACCCAGGCAGGCGCTGGGACAGCTTGCTGAATAAGCTGCAGCACAGACTAGGGTGGGGGGGGTCTCTCCTCCCAACATCCTGGTTAGACACCTGGGAGGCAATGATCTGACTCTATGGGGAAAGAGGGATCTGTGGCAAGAATTGAAGTCCTCCAGGTGTAAGTAGCACCCTTTTGGGGGCATGTAAGTTAAGGGGTCAGAAATAACCCCTCGTTGAGGGTGGTGAGGAGCCCGGTATGGGGAGGCCATGGTCACCTCGCGCAGGAGAGTTAACAGTGCCATGTGTAAATACCCCGAACAGAGGGGGTTTGGCTTTTCAGGCATGGCTTGCTGCATGCCAAGTCCACAGGCAAATGATTCTGCAGCCACTCATTCCGCATAGGAGCAGCTACCACAGCGTTTAGGGCAGGCCTGTCAGCTGAACGCATCAAACAGGTGGGGCGCTGGGAGCCCCAGTGTTACAAGAGATACATCCGGTCTTGAAGGCCACTGAAAGGGGGCTATGGACTGTGGGAAGGTGGTGGCTAGGATACCCAGGCATGCGCTGGACCTGCTTGCTGGAGAAGCTGCAGCAGAAACTGGGGGGGGGGAGGATTCCTCCTCCTAATGTGATGGTCATACACCTGGGAGGGAATGACCTGGCAGCTCTGGGGAGATGGGCACTGCTTCAAGAAATGTCGGTCACCATGTGTAAATTGAGCAAACAGCTGGGGAGCTGTGAAATATGGTGGTCTGAGATAACGCCCCGGCGGGTGTGGCAGGGCGCACGATCTAAGGAAGCCATGGAGGTCTCTCGCAGGAAGGTTAACAGTGCCAGGAGGAAATTCACTGAGCAAAGGGGTTTTGGCTTCATCCGTCATGGGTTACTGCACACTAAGGCCACAGGGTGTTTGGATGAAGATGGGGTACACCTGTCCAGAGTGGGTATGGACCTGTTCTTACTTGAACTGGGGGAGGCCTTGGAGACAGCAGGGTGTAAGTAATGGAGGCTATCTTGGTGGGGGGCTCTGGGGTGACGGTTGCCACACCCAGAGCTGTGGCGGAGTTACAGGGCGATCCAGAGGCTGTAAGGTACATGCGGGTACCATCTGCAGAAGCACAACAAGGGTGCAAAGGCCAAATATCCCCAGGGAGGTCCTCGCGTTGGACCCTGGAGGAGTGACGGCGCCCCGTTAGTCCTACGGGTGGTTGTGGACCTGAGCAACCGGGGGTTGCCTGGCAGGCTCCGCCCCCTTATGGGGCGTGAGCAGGGGCGTGGGCTGATGGTCCACCGGTGGGAGGGGTCTTCCCTCCCCCAAAATATGGCAAACACCGTTGGCAGGGCCACGGTGTAATTTGGCTCATCAGGTGGCAGGCGGCGAGGGGCTGCCTGCCTTATGATCGCCCGTAAGATAACCCACCATGTTGGCATATTTGTAATGCTAATAAACCTGCAGCAGTTTTCTCCACAAAGAAGGTGTCTTGTCTGGTTATTTCTCTAGGAGATTGCTGTATGGGGGGATGGCGAGTGTTGCCGATATTGGCACTAAGGCGCAGGAGACCTCAGTAGGAATGACGCCGTGGATTATTTGAGGTAAACCAGCTAGTGGGTTGTAAGGTCTCACTCAACATCCTGTGATTCTGGGCAATTTTAATAATCTCCCTGTGCCTTTCAAAAACTGGTGCACCACTGTGTGACTGCACACAGAAATGTTTCCGAAGGCAGTTGTTAGGCCCTGCTGGCACGCACGTGCACCTCCGAGAAGCATTGCCGCAGCGTGTATGCTTCTCAGAAATGCGTGCCAGCAGAGCCTATCTTCAGAAGCTTTTATATCTACAAGAAATGTTATGTATTGAAGCTATGGCCCTGCTGGCTGGCACACACCGAGAAGCATACACGCTGCTGCAATACTTCTCGGAAGTGCGTGCCAGCAGGGCCATAGCTTCAGAAACATAACATTTCTTGTAGATAGAAATGTTTCTGAAGCCAGGTCCTGCTGGATGTGGCATGCCGATATAGAATCAGCCGCTTCCTAAAAGAGGTGTTTGCAAGGCAACTGGCAACATAAAACATAACCGAGGCTAACCATTTCTTTCATGGTCCAATTGTTCAGACAGTCATGTGAGGAGGTCCGAATTTACGACAGTTTTACTAGTCCTTGGCACAGAAGACCCTCAAAAAATGTCTGGTATTGCCTGTGTCCGGTCTTGTCGAACTTGTAGACCAATTATACATTCTGTTGTAGGATATGAGAAATGGAGGTATCGTGATAGGCAGATCTTTAATTACATTTTTTTAAATGCATAGCAGTGTGAGATCTCCCTATAAAAGCGTGTCACTTTTTAGGTCTGGCAGCTTTTATTTGTCTATTGTCAAAGCCTATTCTGTACAATACCAATGCTTAGTTTGGTTTAGGATGAGCCTGTTACATTTTAGTGGTTGCCTTTCTTGTCAATTTAATTTGCTTGCTTGTTATTAAATTTCTTTCCTTTCCCTTCATGAGACAGACGTGCTGATTTTGTCTACAAAACCCCGTAGGGTTGTTCTGGCTCGCTCGCTACGCTCGCTCGCCGCGGTGCACTCCATCGCAAATTTTACGCCCCGCCACTTTCAAATGACACCAGCCGCTACTGGCGCAATGTATTGCGATTGTGTTGCGGAAGATCATAGGAGCGGAGGAGAGAATGGATATCATTGCCCTATAAAGGATCCCTCAATCGGAATGGTCGAGTAGGCGTATTGGGGTGTAGGGTGTAAAGTCCACCATCTTGGGTGCAAGTGCTTCGGTGAAGGTGATTGCATAGAGGGGGGGTTTGGAGAATAGTTTCTATGATAGTTCGTAACCAAATCCCTATTAGGCCATCTGACCTTGGGTGACTGTAGGATAAGGCTAAATAGGCTTTGGAGGCCTGCTTTGACTTGTAGTGAGAGTAAGCTCTTGTGAAGTCTGGAATCTAGTGAGGGGTGTGTACATACTCCTTGATCTGGGGGCGAGTGGGTGGGCTAGGAGTGGGGCTTAAGGGGTTGCAATACCCCGGGCCTATGTGGGGCAGCCGGTAGGAGGGGTGGTTATAGGGGGAGGAAGGGGATGGGATAGAGGGAGAAGGTGAAGCAAGTACCGTATGGGTGTGTGGGGAGGCTGGAGCTATGGTGTTGGTCAGAGTTAGCGGGACCAATTTAGAATTTGCGTTAAGTAATGGGGTGTTGGGGGAGTACTGCTGGGGGGGGGAGTGACGTTCGCAGCCAAGAGATTCTGACGGAGCTGGACTGGGTGTGCATTGAGGTTGGGGGTAATAAGTGGCTGCCTAGTGGTGGATTCTGGTGGCGTGTTAGAGGGGATTATCGAGTTTAGAGGGCCTGGGATGGGAGAATCAGAACTCATAGCCTTTTCCTTGATAAGAGGAAAAATATTGTCAAATAGTTCCAAATAGCATTCTGATGACTGTATGAGGATGATCCCATTATGGAATATTGTGATTGTTGCTGCTGCAATATATGTCAGTGAGGGGACGATCGAAATCCTGAGACCATGTGATGTTTTTCTAGAAGTGAACATAGAGAGCGAAGAGAAGAAGGCTTTCCTCCATTGGGCTCTTCTCGTCGTGTAAAAGATGATGTCACTAGTTAAAGCTCCTTTGTTGATGTAGAAGTAAGGATCCGAGACCAGGGTCTCAGGGTGTGATTTGAAAAGTTTATGTTTAAAACATTTGGCTGCTTTTTTTGTCAAGTTTGGTGGGTACTTAATGGTATAGGTATGTCGTCCTGACGACTCCATATTGGTGTCAATGTTTATTTGGAGAACCATATCTAGTATAGAATGTGGGAGGCAAGGTGAAGATAGGTGGGGAAAGGAGGGGGGATCTGGGAAAAATACGAGAGGCAGCGAGCTGGAGACAAGCGAAGGGGTGTACTTAATGCAGGCCGGGATGGAGTTAGGGATAATTGCTATAGAAAATAGTAGAAGGGGAAGTAATGATTGGAGGAGGGAAGACCGGGGAGAGCTAGGGGGGAAATGATGGACCTCCTCAGAGAAGCACAAAACTATGTTGGGGAGACCGTGTGCCAAATCATAGGATTTGGCAAGATTGAGTTTACTTAATTGCCAATTCCAGTGTGGTTTTAGTTAAGTTAACATAAACACCCTGCACTGAGGTGAGAGTCCCCAGGAACAAAGCACCAGCTTTCACACATGGACACAGAACCTCTTGGTATCTCTACCTCGACTTTGCAATGCAGCCTACAATGCTGTTCCTGAACTGGGACACACAGATGGGACTGCCGATTCACGGCCATCATGCCCAGGACCAGAAACCTACACACAGCTCTGCTGATGAGCCTTAATGCTGCCAGCACCGATGCTGTGTCACTACTAAAAAAGCTTTGCAAAGCCAATAGGATTCACTTGTGGGACTGGTTGGTTTTGCCAATGCAGTTTGGCATTAATTTGCCACATCAGCAAGATACTGTGCAGCAGGGCCAAAGTAAAACGAAAAAAAAAACGAAGCCAAAAAAATTGGGATGACTTGGCTTCAAAGGCTGTGTTACTTTGGAGAGGTCATGACGCATGTGCACCCTCAAAGTAATGAAGCTGACATTTGTTTAGGCCAAGCTTACCAAACAGCACAGTCTGTCTGGTTACTAAATACCTATTATGGGCATACTGAGAACTTACAAGGAATTTCCAGCTTACCTATTGGTTGTCTTTATTGTCACTCATATTTTCTTTCGTCTCTTTCAATGTCTTTCCTTGTCCCAGCTCATTTATCTTTTGTTTGTCCCTCCGGCAGAGCGTAGCCTCTTTACCATTTCTCTGACTGACTGGTGTCTATCCTTCCTCTGGTCACTTTTAGGCAACCTTTTTTTCTTTCTGGTTAAGGACTCAGTGAGAGTATAGTGTTTTCCAGCTGTCCCTCTTGTGTGCTCCACTTTCCACTACCAAGTACCACTCCACCCTGCGTTTGCATCTTTACCCCTGACACTAGTGCCTACCGAGAGTCACCCCTATACAAGAGAATCAACAAAAATACATCATGTGTGGCAGTGCTAGATGAACTCAAGGTGTTCGAGTTTTGTCCCACATTGGTGTTTTGTTTAATTTGAGAAATATGATACTGATCACCTGTCTGGGAAATATTGAACAACAGTACCTTATGTTTCAGAGGTGTGCCCTTCTTAGTGCTGTGCCACAATGTGTCTTAGTTTCTGAGCTGTGCGAGTGGCCACATTAATTGTCACAGTTGGCCCCTGGAGCATCATCTCGCGCAGAAGATGAAAGATTCTAGTCATCGTGTTTTGATGAATTATTCTAAGACGACACACTCTTTCTGGCATCAGGTGAGCATGAGCGTGAGGCAGCATAATTGATTGAAAGTTGGCGTCTAGGAACTGGGCGTAGATGGGCTTCGGTAAAGATGGAAGTTCAAGATGGAAGATCCAGTGGCAATCTGCTGCCCGGAGCCTTTCCACTGCAAGCACTTTGGTGAACATCTTCAGATCCTGCACTCGTAATGCACATATGATACACGTGGACCCCGTCTATCACCCATGAAGCGCATCTTTAGGATCCTGCTCTGAGACTCGTACCTTACTCCTGGCTGTCTTTTGGGGCAACAGCATTGTGGGAAATGAAGCCATTCATTTGGCATTAAACTCCCTTACCAATGTGGAATCAGATGTAATGGAGCAAAATGCCACTCCAAATGAATGACTGACTCATCAACCACTGAATGGCGAATCTGTGACCTGATATAAAATGGGAATGGCACTTCCAACTGAGCAATGATTGAAGGATTGGTGCATTGCTCCACTTTAGATATGCGGCTGTGTGGGCTTTTCTAAGTGTGAATGACACTTCAACAAACCAGTGGCTGAAGGGGGCTAACCCAAATAGAGAGAGATTAGTTGATTCAACAGGCCAAGATGCTGTCTCTAGCCCGGACCTAAAAATGAAGTTGGATGAGATCGAAAAGTCACACAAATTTCAAATAAAACAGGTTTCCTGTAACAATGCAATAACCATTTCTGTTGTTGTTTTAGCTCACCCGACTGTCCATCCTGCACCTAACTGTGTCTTCTCGGGAACCATGCCCACCGTTTAGTGTTCCATTGCTCTCGAGCACAGTTCGTGCTCTAAAAATACCAACACATACATGGATACATATATGATAGGCATGGGAGACCTATTTTCGTGCTGGTTGCGGGTGTGCGGTACAGCCGCCCATAGATGACTGCACTGTTGTGGGCCGTTTGACCGTACATCTGTTGTTTTATCCTAGCTTCACTGCTAGTATCAGCTGAAAAAGCCGTCACAATGGGAGGGCAGCTAGGGCTCTTTGCAATGCCAGCTAAAGATAAAGAAGGGCCCAATTCAGGTCAACACATGCCCCCCCCCACCCCCATGTCTATATCTGGGTCACAATAGAATTGCAAATGTGTGCTACACCTATGCTATTAAAGTAAAATAACATTGAAACAAACAAATAGTGTAACCAAGCCATAAAGTACTAGCACAGTGTGAGCAACCCTTGTGGGGAACAAAGCATGACATGAATGGCATGAAATGGCCTGTGGCTGTCATTGGCTCTTTGCTCTACTCCACCTACTAAATAGGGGCCACTTACTCGTGTGACAACATTTATCTGCATACTTAAAAGCAGGCCTGACTTCTTCCTTCCTGATGCAGCTAAGGCTGCAAAACCCCTTGGTGACATCAGATACTGTTAACCCTTGCGTGACCATGCTTTTTTCCTGAATTATGGGTATTGAGTTGCTACTTGAATGGAAACCAATAAGGGTCTCATACATTTTTTGGCCCCCTGCCACAAAAGCTTTGAACAAGCCTAAGCTGAGATTTGAAGTTCACAAAGTTTGAATCCTTATAACTCCAGTGCTGTCTCCCATCCCTTCTAGGTTGGTGAATTGAGCACCATTACATTTGGTGACTGTAAGACCTTTCGTGTGCAGAGCTCAGAAATGGCAGAAATGTTCTCTGAAGTAAATATGAAAACACATTAGTATTTATTGTTTCCCAATAGGCTTCTTGGTGTCGCTCATGTATGTGTATCAACTTATTCTGATTTTGCAACTTTTGTTTTGTTAGGTGCAAAAGCTGCTGTTTCGTACTTGAATGGCGCAATCGGTGGAAGCTCTATCTTCTATAAGCTGCTTGATGACAAAAAGGACGATGATGAGCTAAAGAAGAATTGAGGCTTCATCCTGAGAAAATGGAGGAAACCACCGGCTATGTTCTCATTAAGATGACACATTTCTGAGAAGGAGTTGAATTTATCAGTCCCCCCCCCCCTCTATTATTATGAGAACCGGCCGTTGACCATAATAAAGTGTGTATTTACTATTCTAACTCCACGCACGCATTGATAGTAGGGTAGGTTATAAAGCAGACTGAGGCAAATATAACTGCATTTTTTGTTTTTTGATACACTCACTTGAAAGTACCTAAACACACTACCGGGACTGGTCTTCCTAACACACCGTTCGGTCCTCACAAAAATAGTGTTTGTCTTGTTCTGTCAGGGCACGCTATGAGGACCGATCCGGTCTTCACAACGTGCATTATACATACATGCATACACATTCACACAAACACATGTTGCTTTGGAGATGTCATGATGCATGTGCACCTACAAAATAATGAAGCTGCCATTTTTATGGTCACGCCTACCAAACAGCACAATCTGTCTCTTTGTAAAATACCTATTATTGGCATACTGAGAACTTACAGGGGAATCCATCCCACTTCTTGCTTATTATTAATTGGCTTTTTTTTCACTCAAATTTGCTTTCTTCTTAATCAATGTCTTTCCTTGTCCGAGCTTATTTATCTTGTGTTTGTCCCTCCAGTTGAGCGCAGCCTCTTTACCATCTCTCTGACTGACTGGTGTCTATCCTTCCAATGCTCTGCTCACTTTTAGGGAACCTTTTTTTCTTTTTGGTTAAGGCCTCAGTGAGAGTTTCCAGCTGTCTCCCTCATGTGCTCCACCTTCCATCACCAAGTACCCGTCCACCTTGCGTTTGCATCTTAACCCCTAACACTAGTGCCTACCGAGAGTCACCCCTATACAAGAGAATCATGCCATTGCCAAGAGAATACAGCATTTGTGGCAGTGCAAGATGAACTCAAGGTGTTCGACTTTTGCCCCACATTGGTGATTTGTTTAATTTTAGAAATCTAGTACTGGATGTTACCTGTCTGGCAAATATTGAACAACAGTACCTTATGTTTCAGAGGTGTGCCCTGCTTAGTGCTGTGCCACAATGTGTCCTCTTCTCTGAGCTGTGCGAGTGGCCACATTAGTTGACACAGTTGGCCCCTGGAGCATCATCTTGTGTAGAAGATGAGAGATTCTAGTAATCTCCGTTTTGATTCATTATTCTAAGATGGTCCCTTCTGGCATTGGGTGAGCTTGAGCGTGAGGCAGCATAATTGATTAATAGATGGCGTCTAGGAACTGGGCGTAGATGGGCTTCGGAAAAGATTGAAGTTCAAGATGGAAGGTCGAGTGGCAATCTGCTGCCCAAAGCCTTTCCACTGCAAGCCCTCTGGTGAATATCTTCAAATCCTGCACTCGTAATGCACATATGATACATGTGGATCCCGTCTTTCACACATAAAGGGCATCTTTAGGGTCCTGCTCTGAGACGCGTACCTTACTCCTGGCTAGGTATTGAGGCAACAGCATTGTGGGAAATGAAGCCATTCATTGGGCGTTAAACTCCCTTACCAATGTGGAATCAGATGTAATGAAGCAAAATGCCACTCCAGATGAATGACTGACACATCAACCACCGAATGAAAATCTGTGACCTGATATAAAATGGGAATGGCACTTCCAACTAAGCAATGAATGAAGAATTGGTGCATTGTCCACTCTAGGTATGCTGATGTGTGGGCTTTTCTAAGTGTGAATGACACTTCAACAAACCAGTGGCTGAAGTGGGCTGACCCAAAAAGAGCTAGATTGATTGATTCAATAGGCCAAGATGCTGTCTATAGCGCCGGACCTAAAAGTAAAGTTGGATGAGACTGAAAAGTCACACAAATAATTCAAATAAAACAGGTTTCCTGTAACTATACAGTAAAAGTTTCTGTTGTTTTTTTAAATCACCCGACAGTCCATTCAGCACCTAACTGTGTCTTCTCTGGGACCATGCCAACCGTTTAGTGCTACATTACTCTCTAGCTCAGTTCGTGCTCTAAAAATACCAACACATACATGGATACACATATGATAGGCATGGGAGACCTGTTTTCGTGCTGGTTGTGGGTGTGCGTGACAGCAGTCCATAGATGACTGCACAGTTGTGGGCCATTTGACTCTACATCTGTTGTTTTATCCTAGCTCACTGAGTTAATCGCTGAGTCACTGCTAGTATCAGCTGAGAAAGCCATCACAAGGGGAGGGCAGCTTGGTCATTTTGTAATGCCAGCTAAAGAAAAAGAATGGCCCATTTCAGGTCAACAGATGTGGCCCCCCTTGACTATATCTGGGTCATATTACAGTGGCAAATGTGTGCTACACATATGCTATCAAAGTAAAATAACATTTAAACAAACAAATAGTGTAACTAAGCCATAAAGTACTAACACAGTGTGAGAAACCCTTGTGGGGAACAAAGCATAACATGAATGCTCCCAGCGGTCGGAGACAACTTTCAGTTGAAAGGCATGAAAATGTCTCTTTGCCCTAGTCTGCCTACTAAATAGGGCCCTCTTACTCATGTGACAACATCTATTTGCATACTTAAAAGCAGGCCTTACTGCTTCCCTCCTGATATCCTGGCCCCTTGATATACCTCCATAAAAAAAATGTTGCCTTGAGATTTTCATTTTTGATTTTTTTGTATCATTAGAGAAGTAATTTAGCTTGGGTAGACATTGCTAATCTGGGCCGAATTTTTCTGGACGACATTTTTAAAAATGGCAAATGTGTTGCAGTGATGATGTAATATTTCAGGAACCATGAGACCTATATACTTCATTTTGTTGTCAAAACATAGGTTTTGGGGATCAAGTAGTCTTACAGAGACAAAAAATAACTCCTCAGATCAACCATTCCGCCATTTTCCAAAATGGCGGCTCTATAAGTATGTGTTTAGCCATCATATTGGTAATTTATTTTAATATTGTTTTTGTTTCATGTTTCCGTTGATTTAAATTTGTATACATGGGCGAAGCAGGTGGTAGCAGAGGATCTTTACCTCCTGGCAGAGTGTTGCTAACTACAAAAATCTGAGAACTCCTTCAACAAAGAAAAATGTGTCATATGCTAGACTAATACGAAAGAAAAGCTAACATCAACTGCGGCTGGACAGACGAGAGTTCAAGATGCTGCAGAAATACAGCAAGACAAAGTTCACAAAATATTGAAACTGATGGTTGAAGAGGATCAAATATTTTATCACTGTAACAACAAGTTCTACAAGTCGTATACAATGGAAAAAAGCCTGGAAAAAATTTGTCAAAAAATAGCAGAAACCAGTGTATCAAAACAAGAATCCAAGTCTTCTGAGAAAGCGACGACAACCAAACCCAATGCCCATCCACTTAGAAGATCGATGGCTACCCCTCGTCCACCACCAACAACTGATCAGAAAGCAGAGGATCTTCAATTTGTTACCTGTGATTTAGCCAGAACAAGGGCGAAAGGGATTGACGAAAGAACAAAGTATGTGAGTCTCTAAGGGCAAACATGTTTTTATCTGCAGCTAGTTTCTTCCAAGATGAGGTTTTCAGCCGAGTAGCTGATCTAAACAGTGAGGTGAATGTATTTGCAGTGGATTTGTATGCCCACCTGAACTGCATGCGTGCATACATTCGAAAATATGAATGTACAATGAGTTTCCAGCATCAACGTAACCGCCAACCTTCAGTTAAGTTTGCACTCTTTGAAAAAGCAAATTAAGTTTTAAAGCCACTCTTGAGTGCTGGCTACGGGTTCATACTCCGTGAGATCAGAGAAATAATGGTCAACATTCATGAAACTATATTGATCCTTAATAATGAAATTAAGATTTTTCTGGTGAGAATGTACAATGACATAATTTGTTTTTGTCAGTCTAACAAAAAGAATGAGCCACTTATGGTGTTCTAAGCTGATTTGACTCCTGAAGTTCTTGCTACCAAAATAAGATCACAGGATGCAGTAAAATCAACAGGAACCATTTTAAGAAACTTACTGAAAGATTTATATTTTGGACTTAATGACAAATTTTGTGAAGCCCCAGAGCTCCGCAAATCATGAGTCAACATGAATGCCTGATGTCTTAACATTTTTTACATCATTGTTTAATATCAGCAAAACTGTTACAAACTAAAGATCTTGAGTTCAGAACAGAACCCGACAACATTGATGATGACTTTGAAGATACAAGCGAAGAAGTGGAAGACAATCCCATGAACCGACAGACTTATGCTGTGCAAATGTACTTTCCTTTCCAAATCATGTTTTGTGAACTACATCACTGCAAAAAGAAAACTCTGCTACACATGATGACTGCCCACGCAATCTATGACAAGTGCAAAAGTAGAGAGCTAATCACGTCAATGAATAGGATTGGTGTATCAACAAGTTAGAATGACATAGTACGGAGCAGGAACTTGTTAGCAGCTCATGCTGTAAAATCTTGTGAATCCGAAAGCACCCCACTTCCAAGTCACTTTACCAGGAAAGGATTTACAATTGCTGCTCTTGATAATTTTGATTTTGAAGACCGCTCTTCTTTGTCTGGAACATCCAGCACATGGTGCTTTTTCAAGACTACCAATGAAGTAGCTGCTGGAAAACAAGCTGTGTCAGCTTTAGGCATAAACTAACGAAGCTGCAAACTTATAACCCATCTGCCTTGCCAACGTGTGCAAAATCACTACGAGCCATCAACACGTGCCAGTCTACCAGAAAGTTTCAAAGCAGCTGTGGACATGGATCTTCTACCTGATGCTGCTGTCTGCAAATCTGATTTAACTGAATTTATCATATTGCTTATTCAGTGCGGACTGAGGGATGAAGAAAAGCCAGTCCCTCCGAGGACTGGAATTCGTGCTTTGATCTCCCAGAATACCATCCCACTGAAGAAGGTTGGGTTTTTACCAGTAATACCATCTCCAGTCACAAGCTACGCAACAGTATATACAGCTCTAAAAAAAATCCAAAATGTGCGTGCTTAGCTTGAAGACCACTCTATCCTACCAATTTTCTGCGATGAAGGTGTTTTCCGTATTGTAGCTGACATTTTTATGAGCAATCCAGTAGAATATAATGATCTTTATCCAATGATGGGTGTTTTCCACATGACAAAAGTTGCATTGCGGTGTGCGGGAAGTTATCTCAGTGGATGTGGCATAGACGATGCACTTATTGAGGCTGAAATATTTGGAAGCAAAACTGTCCAGTCAATATTGAGCGGACCTCATATTAGTTTGTTACAAGGTATGCTCATTATATCAAAGGCCATAGAAACATTTAGTTGGAATACTTTCTGAAACAAGAATGACAAATTAGTTTTTGTATATCTTATCTCAGAAATGAAAAAGGTGCACTTCATTCAGAAGACATAATGTAAAGCCCGGCAATGTTCAATACACTCAGTTCAAAATCAGAAAACCTGAAAACCAAGGGGCATATGTACAAGCACCTATCACCACGGGAACATCACTTTTTCCGACGTTCCTGTGGCAATAGGGGCTTTGCCTTATTTACAAGGCAGTGTTAAGCCACTTAACGTGGCTTAACACTGCCTTGTAAATAAAGCCCCCTTTCACACTATGCTTAGCGTGAAAGGGTTGGGCAGTGGGTGTTGCGGTGGGCGTTCCACCGCAACACCCATTGATTTTGAAGCTGCCCCCTATTTACAAGGGTGGCGTAAATAGGAGGCAGCGCCAAAATTAAGACCAGGGAAAACCTGGTCTTAACTTTTTTTTTTTTGTGTGTCCTCATTCTGCCAATTTACTTGTTGGCAATACTCCCTTCCCGTTACCGGGAACCGGCCAGGGATTGAGTCGTTCCACTCAAGAAATCAAGCTGCTTCCACTTCCACCCTTCTCTGGTGTGCCGTACAAAAGAAGGGAAACAGGACCGACAGCTATTTATTGGCTTAATCATTGGACCCCAGCTTTTTGACTCCAGTCCACCAACATAGCCCAAATCTTTTCCCGACTACTAGGGTCGCATGCCATGTCCTGTTGACTTATAGATATAATATTCTTTTTACATTCCAGGAAAGGGGGTGGAACACCTGATTTCCATGCTCTGCAGATCTCCCGTCTCCCCAATAAAATCACATAAAAGATGAGTCTTGCAACATTCTTATTTGTAACGCAGATACTACCTTGGCACCTTCCAAAAAATACAAGTAAAGGACTTACCCTCACCTGTACGCCTGTAACTTCCGACGAAAATTTACAGAGTTCAGTCCAAAATTTTGTAATCTCTGGGCATGTTAAAAACATATGGAGGCCATCCGCTGAGGGATCTCGACATCTTGGACAAACATACTGTGTTCCTGAAAGTTTTGCTAATTTTGCTGGGGACCAATAAACCCTGTAGAGAGTGAAAAGATGATTGCGTTTAAGAAAGGCAGGTTTAACTATCTCCCGGAGCAATGCAAATGAAGCCATCCAGGCCTCGCTCAGATTTACATTTACTAAATCATCCCCCCAGAGCTTTTGAATGTCCTTTTCCAGGTCATCTTCTGCTTCCACCAACGTTCGATACCACAAAGCGACCTCCTTCTTAATGGTACCAACTTTCATTGCTTGATTTAACCAGGAAGCGTCCTTCTGCTCCTCCCAGTCTTGACTCGCCCACCAAGCAGAAAGTTTATAAAATTTGAATCTAGTTAATTGACCCCGTGTGCATAAGCTCAGAGTTTCCCAACCAACCCAATCAGTTCCCGACCTCAAATCGCCCCAACGGGAAATTCCGGCGTGCTTCAATGGTAGGCTGAGCAGATCTTTTAAACACTCCAGGGTTCCTGGTGAGCCCCATATCGGGGTGTTGGCAGAATAATAAGACACTCCTAGTTTTTTCCGAATAAGGACCCAAGTTTTCAATGCCTCCAACAAAATCTTCAGTCTTACTTTCTTAAAAAACTTTGGGTCTCCCAACTTAAAAAGAAATTGCTCTTGCCCATCCCTCAACTCACTAAGCATTGCCCCATAGAGAATACCTATTGCAGAATCGTCAGGTTTGTTTAACAACATCCGACAATTCTTGAAGTGGAAGGCATGACCATATGCCAACAGGTCAGGAAGTGCCAACCCCCCCTTGTATAGGGTAAACAGAGATAAGACTGAAATTATGGAGTGGAACCAACCAACTCAGACTCCGGGTGCAAAGCTGCACATGCGTTATCTGGGTATCACAATTACGCAGAAGTTAGCAGATGTGACTATTGTTAATTGGAGGAAGATTAGCCAGGAGGTAGGGACATTGTTGGTCAGGTGGGCAAATCTTCCCCTAAACCTATATGGTAGGGTTAACCTTATTAAGATGATTGTTCTGCCAAAGGTCACCTTCCTTTTTAATTCTATACCGTTATCATTTGACAAAGGAGAGAGAGCAAAACTACAGGGAAAGATCGGTAGTTTTATTTGGGCCTCGAAGGGCCCCCGTATATCTTGGAAAAGATTGAGAACCTGGTCTTAACTTGCGAAACGAGGAGAAATGCTTTATTTCTCCTTATTTTTGCTTTCTCCATGTGTGCTGCCTTGTGCAGCACACATGGAAAAAGCAAAACACCTTGGATTGTTTATGTGTAGGAAGGTGTCCCTTCCTGCACATAAACAATCTTTTAAAAAAATTACATTTTGTAACTTCCATGTGTGCTGCATTAAGCAACACACATAGAAGTGACAAAACAGCATTTAAAGATTGTTTATGTGCAGGAAGGAACACCTTCCAACACATAAACAATATTCCCCTGCACGCAGACACCCTTGCAATATGGTGCAAGGGTGCCTGCGTTGGCGCTAAGCTGCTAAACTTAGCGCCAGCACAGGGGGAAACGCAAGACTGCACCATATTCTTGTAAATATGGTGCAGCCTTGCGTTTCTGAAGTGGCGGAGTGAGGCGTTAAGCCATGACGGCTAACGCCTCACTCTGCCACTTCTTCGTACATATGGCCCCAAGTTCATAGAGTTTGTCAAAGAATGTGAAAAAAAAGCATAACTTTGCAAGTACTAGGGAAATGTTTTACACATGATAGCTCTAGTGAAAAACTTGGTACATGCTGATCGGGAAGGTGATGTACGTGAGACACTGAAGTCACTGATTACTGTGTTTCGCAAATTCTATTACATAAACTACCTGAGATATGGGTCCTGGTATTTGAAAAGAGTGAAGAAGCTAGAGATGGAAAAACCATACATCTACAGAAAATTAATCCACAGACATTTTGTGGTGAAAGACAGAGAGGGAAGGTTCCATGCTGTGGCTCCAGATATAAAACTGGAGCAGACGATCCAGAGATCACAGAAAAGCTCCAAGAGAATTGTTGGTCAGACACATAAAAGTGAATATGTTGCTCAATGACAGCTAGTTTACCATGAATTCCTTTCTATTTGCAATGTTTTCAGAGAGATGACAAATTCATAATGAGTGGACCATTGTGAAACTGTTCCTCGCCACGAACTTGAGGGAAAGAGAGGGGAACATTTTAATAAACATGTTGACAGCATTCTTCATTTCATGCAGCAGCAAGGAAACCCCTTTGAAATGACTGAACCTGTGTGACTACACAACTTTGTGACCAAACAATATGTGGATAACGATACAAAGACATGTCTACTAGATGTCCTGGAACATGGTTTGAAACTATACGCAGAACTGAAGCAGGAGAGATTTGTATTGAAAGAGAAAAAGCTGTTTGACCTAATCACTAAAGCTAAACTTCCATGCTTTAATTGCCATAGTAATAATTTTGCCTAACCAGCCACTACAAAACAGGTTACAAAACAAAACAACTTTCGCAAGCACATAGAGAGATGGATGTAGCAAAAAAAGGGGTGAATTTGTCAAGGACATTCTGTCACACAATCTTCTTCCAACAAATGCATAATTCGATGGAGATGCTGCAACCAAACCAGTGAAGCACAAACTCATACAAGAGCTAAGAAAAAAACTTTCACCTGAAGAATTTCAATTCGAAAAGGTGTCCTCATTGAAAACTGCTGTTGTTGTAGACTAAATGTCACAATTGTGAATGATCAAGATCTTAACCATGCAAAACTTCGGAGAGGTCGTTCAGACTGTTCTACAGATATCAAAGTCAGTGTGCACCTTGCAAGAACTGCACATTGTCTTTGATAGTTATCTTGAACTATCTGTCAAAGAATGTGAGAGAATCAGATGAATGTCTACAATTGGAACAATGACCATTCCTGCATCAAAAATTCGACAACTATACCTGTGCAACTTGATAAATTCTGGTCATCAACATCGAACAGGATGAACTTGGACATGTTAACTCATCAAAACATTGCTGATGCTTCAGTGAACACTGAATTTCCAATTATTGCAAGTGGATTGATTGTCAATGAGAAGTTGGTGCCTGCAGAGATATAATCAAAAGGTGTGGGCCATATTGTTCAAGAACTTATCTGCAAATTGGAGGAAGCTGACCTTCGTGTTGGGCCACATTTTGAGTGGGCTGTTCGAAATGGTTCCACTCGAGTCATTGTACTGTCAAATGACACAGTTGTTATTATTGTGCTACTTAGATTTGTTGCAATGTTCATAAGACAAGGATTTTCAGAGTTATGGAACAGGCAAGAAGAGACACTTAACCCCGCTTCATATTCTGTACAAGAAACTTGACCCAGAGATGCCCAGTGTTCTTATCAAGACACATATTCTTACGGATAATGACACTATGAGCAAGTTGGAACAAAGCTTGGAGCTTTACGTGCTGAACCTGTGAAGTTTCTTAAAGGATTTGCATAGACAGAAGAAGAATGTGACTAAAGATGTAGAAAAATACCGTGTGCATGTGTAGAAAATGAATTCTCACTGTCACACATTTGACTTCGGTACAGTGAGTTCAAGAGATCAGTCACGCTAAGTGGCCTTCCTCCGACGTCATATTCTGTGCGTGGGCACATTAAAAGAGCGTTCTACTTGATCAGAAGATGTTTATGTTTTGGATCATGCATATGTAGAGAATGATCTTTGTGAATTTGGTTGGGAAGATATTGATGGGGTGCCAAAACCTACTAAATTTTTAAAGCCTCTACCCACAGAACTTACACGGACATGTACTTGCAAAACCTGTGCTACAAAAGTTGTCCCTGTCGACAAGCTCTTCTCAAATGTTCAACATTCTGCAAATGTACCATGAGCAATTGCCAAAACAAATAAATAAAGTGAAAATGTGTCTAAAACAGGAGTGATAAACATTATTTTTTTCACATTCAGATAATAAATATTGTTTGGTGTATACATAAAAGGATTAAAAACCATTATTATTTATTTCATTTCTATATATGTCTCTTTTTCCTCTAATATAGCCGCCATTTTGGAAAATGGCGGAAGCGCTGCTCTGAGGAGTTATTTTCTGTCTCTATAAGACAATTTGACCCCAAAACCTATGTTTTGACACCAAAATGAAGTATATAGGTCTCATGGTTACTGAAATATTACATCATCACTTCAACACATCTGCCATTTTTAATAAATGTGGTCCAGAAAAATTTGGCCTTGATCAGCAATGTCTACCCAAGCTAAATTACTTCTCTAATGATCCAAAAACATTATAGTTAGCTGAGCTAACTATAACCTACGCCCCCACAATGCACCTCTTATGACCTCACATATTACATCACTCATTACATGGTCAGTGACATCAATGATGACATTTTAAATGACATCAATGATGACATTTTAAATGACATCACTTATTACATCATCCACAGAACCACTCACACACCCATTTACACCTCAGTACAGCATCTCATACACCCACTCTGACACAACCACTCGCATACTCTTTCACAGACCCATACAAACACGCACACACCAATTCACTGATCCATAGACCCACATACACATCAACTCACCCAAACAGCCACTAAAGCAACCAGTAAATCATGTATACAGCCACTCATGCACCTACTCACTGACCAACACAGCCACTCAAACATCCAGTCATACAGACATACAAACACTTACACATCCACTCAAACACTAAATCACTTGCCCATGTAGTTACTCACACACCTACTCACTCACCCATACAGTCACTCACTCACCCATACAGTTACTCACAGAACCATTCACTTACTCATACATATATTAACACATACTCACCTATACAGTGACTGACACAAACACATACTTTCGAATATGTCTCTCACACTCACCCATACAGCCACTCACATATTCACTCACCCATACAGCCACTCACACACCCACTTACCCATACACCCACTTGCACACCCATTCATGCACCCATACACACACTCATTTACCCTCTCAGTCACCCATACATATACTTATATACCTGTTCAGTCAACCATACAGCCACTCATGCACCATCCCATTCACCATTTACAGCTACTGACACACCCGCACACTCACCCATACAGCCATTCATTCACCCTTACAGATACTTACACACCCACTCACCCATAGAGATAGTTACATAGCCACTCATTACTAATACACCCTAAGACTCACCCGCTCACTCACCCATACAACTTACCCACTCACTCATGTATACAGTAGGTACAGTCTGTGACATACGCACTAATTCTAAACACTACTTGAACACCCACTTAGTCACCCATACAGAAACCTCCACAGCCACTTACCTTAGTACATATGTTTGACACCCAGTTTCTTTTAGAAAATAGATACAATCGCTGGATGATGAATAATGTAATATGTGAGGTCATAAACAGTGCATTGCGGGGGTATAAGTTATAGCTAGCTCAGCTAACTATAACTGCAGAATTTCTCTGGTTTTGCACAAGTGAAATTTCGGCTTAACTATAACGCCCTTGTAACCTTTGGTTTTTTCAGTGAATTACTAAGGTTTTTTTAATTGTATTTCCTAACTGTAACATCTCTGTAACCTTTGTTTTTTTTTCAGAGAATTTCTAAGGTTTTTTTTAATTGTATTTCCTAACTATAACGACCCTGTAACCTTTGTTTTTTTTCAATATATATATATATTTTTTCACTGAAAAATATCAAAGGTTACAGGGACGTTATAGTTAGGCAAACATTTCACTCGTACAATACCAGAGAAATTCAGCAGTTATAGTTACCTGAGCTAACTATAACTCGCACCCCCTCAACGCACTGCTTATGACCTCACATATTACATCACTCATGACATGGTCAGTGACATCACTGATGACATCACTGATTACATCATCCCGGTGACTCTGAGTGTTTTAAAAAAAAATTATGAGTTAAATATACTTACCAAGGTGTATTGGTGAATCAGTGGGTGTATGAGTGCCTGATTGGATGATTCAGTGGGTGCGTGAGTAACTGTATAAGTGAATAAGTAAGTGTCTCAGTGAATGTATGGGTGAGTGACTTGTGTGAATGTCTGTATCTGTCAGTTGGTGTCTAACTGGTTGTATAGATGTGTGAGTGGGTACAGGAGTTTCTGTATGGGTGAGTGATTGGTTGTCTGAGTACGTGTATGGGTGTCTCAATATCTGTGTGGGTGGGTGAGGGGTGTGTAACTGCATGTATGGATGAGTGCGTGGGTGAGTCAGTGGCTCTATGGGTTAGTGAGTGTGTGTGTAAGGGGCTGTATGGGTGAGTGAGTGTGTGTATGGATGTGTCGGTGAGTGAATGAATGTGTCAGTGATATATGAATGAGTAACTGCATATGTGAAAGGCAGTATAGGTGAGTGTTGGAGTATATGAGTGACTGTATGTGTGACTGATTGCGAGATTGGCCGTATGGGTTAGTGTGCGCTTGTGTCAGTGACAGTATAGGTGAGTGAGTATGTGTTAGTATCTGTATGAATAAATGAGTGGATGTGCATAACTGTATAGGTGAGTCAAATGCTGTGTGATTGACTCAAGGTGAGTGAGTAGGTGTGTAGGTAGCTCTATGAGTGACTGTGTGAGTGGCTGTATGTGTGTATGAGTGGATATATCAGTGGCTGTATTAGTGAGTGAGTTGGTGTATGAGTGGCTGTATGGGTAACTGAGTGGATGTGTGTGTAGACCTATGAATCAGTGAGTGGGTGTGTAAGTACTGGTATGGGTGAATCAATGGTTTTGAGAATGCTTGTGTAGAAGTTGGAGTGGGTGTATGAAAGGTTATATTGGGGTTAGAATGGATACATCAGAGATTCTGTGGATTATGTCATCAGTGATATCCTCAGTGATGTCATCAGTGATGTCACTGACCATGTCATGAGTGATGTCATATCTGAGGTCATAAACAGTGCATTGCCGGGGCATGAGTTATAGTTAGCTCAGCTAACTATAACTGCTGAATTTCTCTGGTTTTGTATGAGTGAAATGTCAGCCTAACTATAACGTCCCTGTAACCTTTGGTTTTTTTCATTGAATTTTTAAGTTTTTTTACATGCTAATTCTTAACTATAACGTCCCTGTAACCTTTGTTTTTTCCAGTGAATTTCTATGTTTTAAGTGGCAATCGTGTTTGCAGAGTGGTGGGGAAAGGGGGCCGGGCCTCTGACCAGCTCTCAGGAATCCTGCTGTGTAGGACCTACAGAAAGTACCAGGAGGGCTTCTTGGTCCCCAAGGTCCCTTAGCATCCAAGAGAACTTCATTCCCCAACCAGTAGTGTGCCAGGAGATGCGTTTGCAGAGTAGTGCAGAAAGGGTGCGTGGCCTCTGAAGACCTCTTAGCAAACTCGCTGTGTGGGACTTGCTGGCAGTAACAGGAGGGGTAGTTGGCCCCCAACGACCCTCAAAGGGCAAGGGGACTTCATCCCCAACTAGTACTGGGCCAGGAGGCACGTTTGCAGAGTGGTGGAGAAAGGACGCCCATGATGATTGCACAGGTAGTGCCTGTGTGTTTCTATGCGTGCCATTGCCAAAGACACACTGTGAATACCGGGTGTTTTTGACAAAGTGTAAAACACATATATAGACATATTTTACATAAAGTTTCAGTGTGGTTATTTAGTAAGATACTATACACTTGTTGAAATAACTACATAAAAAATGCATTTTTGCTTCTTCACAGCAACACCGAAGGTCGCAATGACATCAGTAGTCACAAATACAAATGACAATATGTAAAACAAATATTTAAACATATTTTACAGACATTTTGAGTCTAGCTGTTTAGTAACATAATTGTTTATTTTAACAACACATTCAACAAAAACAATTAAAAAGAATAGCTTTCAACATCTGAACTCACGAATAGAACATAACTACAGAACACCCATCAAACTACCCATTCTTACCCAAACTCAACAGGAATCAAAAACTGCTCCAAAACTAGTACAATGCACACTCTGAAAATACCCACTCAAGAGGGACGAACAAAATATATTCATGTGGGATGACGTCCACGGTCTATCATCTTAAAACCTAACATAGAAAACATCTCTAACCTGCAATCAAGTAGAGGGAAGCTGGAGGACTGTCTACATCAGAGGCACCAGCAAAAATTCCCACCCAGAAAGTCCTTTGAGAGGTGCAGACTACTGCAACAGATATGGCTCCAGAGTTTTCAAGAATAGCCACGTACAAAACGACCCCAAAAAAATTAAAAAACAAAGCAGAAAATCATGTCACTGAGAAATAAAGGAATATCGTTGGATAATACACTTTACAACTAAAAACAATAAAAACAACACGCCCATTTATCTATCTTGAACATTCTTTAAGAGGAGTTCATAGTGAGCAGATTTGCGCAATGCACAATATGTCACACTCGCAAGACATTGTCAAGGGGTACAAATAAAAAATATTTTTGCGGGACTACGTCCAAGCTTTACCGTCTAAAAACCATACCAAAGCAATAGTGTAAAAGTAGCAAGATGGCAATGCAAGGCTGAAGGGCCCTGAACTTCAATACCAGTCACAACAACACTGGGGCAGAGAGTCCCTTCAGAGGTTCAATCTCAACTTCCAGATTTGGCTCCACAGTTTTCCCGGATGGCATCATACAGCATGGATTGTGGAGTTTTAGTGAGTGCTGGAGGGCAGTCCATAAGAGCCCTTTGCAATGCTGCAAAGAATCATAAATGTGATTTTTATTTTTGGCCCTTCATAGTTTTTCTACATTAGCAGGCGTTTTATTATCTTACAAAATGGGAATCGAAAAGCTATGTGTTGTTCATTTTATTATGTTCTAATTTATTGTAACATTACTTACATATAACTTGCCATACGGGCAAGTCAAAGCGTTCCTCTACACATAATATCATTATTTACTTTTTCACTTTTAAAATACGAGTCAACAGTCTGTGTTTAAATCTTGCAGTGAGTGCATCGACAACATATACAAACATACTCTGGTTTTCTAGACCACACTGTGTGAAATTTTGTAATCTCGTCTTCAAAACTATCAACTGTAATATCTGTGTCCTGTTCTGCAACTTCTCCTCTTAACAACTCTTCATTTTCCCTAGAATCCTGCTGAGGACCAAAGAAACGAAACTGCACATCATCACAAACCTTTTCTACATCTGCCACAGTACCACACAGAAGTGCTCTATTCATTTCTCCTAAACGTTAAGCAGGAGTTTTCACATAGTACAGCCTCCTAACTAAAGTTCGCATTGTTGAGTGGTGTACAACTAACATCCTGAAATGATGAAAAGTGCTTTGGCACACTTTGTTTAATAAACAAGCTAGTGAGTGTCCCTGCAAATTGGTATGCTTTCTAATCTTGCAAGGATTGAATCCTTGTAAAGTACTTATTTTGCGTTTTAAACTTCACCTTGGAAAGATATGTGGAAATTTCCTTAATATATCAATGAATTGCTGTCGGACACTACAAACACTACTATAATTCCATTTCTATACAGGCACCTGACTCCGCCTTCCTTGTACCTGTTCTCCAATAACTTGTTCTCCATTTGTAGGTAACATCACCTCTTTCGCTATAGGAGTGCCATTCTTAATTTCATAACATTGTTCTCGTAATCAATAGCATGAATTAATCTATTATCCTGGAGATAGCTTTCTTCATTAACCCCTTCGGTGCTCATGACTGAATGGTTCCATCATGAGCACCGGTGCTCCTGTGCTCATGACGGAACCATTCCGTCATGAGGACAGGGGCACGAAATCCCTCTGCTGTAAACAGCAGAGGGATTTCCATTTTTTTGGGGGGGCCTCGGGAGGTGGGGAAGAGCTTCCCCAACCTCCCGAGGCCCTTCCCTGGTTTTCAGTGTAATGACGATCGCGCGCATGGCGCGCTGTCGTCATTACATTGAAAACGAAACTGAAACTTAGTTTCAGTTTTAGTGTTTCAGTGCTCGTGAGGCTATCTTGGCCCCCCGAGCACCGAAACACTTGGGAGAGGTATTGTTGGAAAGGGGAGAATCTCCCCTTTCCAATGGTACCCTTCCCTAGTGGATCCCTGCTTGGGGATCACCCCAGGAGGGCGATCCCCAAGCAGGGATCCACCCACTAGCACCAGGGAGGGGGGAGCAGCCCCTTGGGCAAGGGCCATTGCTCCCCCCATTTTCTTTTGGGCACAACAGTCTATCTGCCCCCCCGGGGGGCAGAAAGCCCACTAGACACCAGGGATTTTTTTTTTATTGATGTTGGGGTGGGGGCTGCCCAAAAAGGGCATGGCAATGCCCCCCCGAGAAATGTCAGACTTTCTGCCCCCCAGGGGGCAGACGGGGGCAGTAGCCCCCAATCTGCCCCCGGGGGGGGCAGAAAGCCCACAAGAAACCAGGGATTTTTTAATTGATGTTGGGGTGGGGGCTGCCCAAAATGGGCATGACAATGCCCCCACCCCCAGTGAAATTCCAGTCTTTCTGCCCCCCTGGGGGCAGAAAGCCCATTAGAAACCAGGGATTTTTTTTATTAATGTAGGGGTGGGGGCTGCCCAAGATGGCCAGGCCAATGCCCCCACCCCCCCCCAAAAAATGCAACAGTCTTTCTGCTCCCCCCAGGGGCAGATGGGGCAATAGCCCCTGATCTGCCCCCAGGGGCGGGGCAGAAAGCCCACCAGGCACCAGGGATTTTTTATTTTTTAATAATGTAGGGGTGGGGGCTGCCCAGAATGGGCATGATAATGCCCCCACCCCAAAAACAATTACCACAGTCTTTCTGCCCCTCCCCGGAGGCAGATCAGGGGCTATTGCCCCATCTGCCCCTGGGGGAGCAGAAAGACTTGCATTTTTTTTGGGGGGGGGTGGGGGCATTGGCCTGCCCATCTTGGGCAGCCCCCACCTCTACATTAATAAAAAAAATCCCACTAGGCCTCAGGATTTTTTTTTTTTTAAATTCAGGGGTGAGGTCAGCCCAGAATGGGCATGCCAATGCCCACATCTCCCCAAAAAAATGCCACAGTCTTTCTGACTTGTGTGCCTCTCACCAGGTTCTGTTACCCAGAATCCCTTGCAAACCTCAAACTTAGTTAAAAAAACACTTTTTCCTCACATTTCTGAGATGGAAAGTTCTGGGATCTGCGTGGATCCACAA
Organism: Calotriton arnoldi; assembly: GCA_963921515.1. Lineage (NCBI taxonomy): Eukaryota > Metazoa > Chordata > Amphibia > Caudata > Salamandridae > Calotriton > Calotriton arnoldi. The sequence continues at coordinate 77,269 of CAWUFW010022576.1, forward strand.
AATTCCACCCAACCCGCATTCCCCAAAGTCTTCCGAGAAAAATGGTACCTCACATGTGTGGGTAGGCCTAGTGCCCGCGACAGGAAACGGCCCAAAACGCAACGTGGAATCTGCGTGGATCCACAAATTTCCTTCTACACAGCATTCCCCCAGGTCTCCCGATAAAAATAGTACCTCACTCGTGTGGGTGGGTCAAGTACCCGCGACAGGCAAGGGCCCAAAACCTATTGAGGCGACATCAAAATTACCTATTACAAAACAACCTAGTTTTGCAAGGGGGGTCCCATGAGTATTTGGCCCCGGGCTTGGCGGCCACCTAGGGAAACCTACCAAACCCACACATTTCTGAAAACTAGACACCCGGGCGAGTCCAGCAAGGTATGGCTTGCGTGGGTCCCCCAACATTTCCCTACCCAGAATCCCCTGCAAACCTCAAATATTGTTGAAAAAATCTATTTTTTCTCACATTTCTGTGTGGGAAAGTTGTAGGATCACTTGGTTGACACAAATTTCCTACCGCCCAGCGTTCCCCCAGGTCTCCCGATAAAAATGGTACCTCACTTGTGTGGGTAGGCATAGTGGCTGCAACAGGAAATGGCCCAAACCATACTGTGGAGACTTCAAAATTACCTATAACAAAACTACCTGGTTTTGGGGGGGGCACCTGGGGTTGTGGCCCCGGGCTCGCCGCCATCTAGGGAAACCTACCAAACCCACACATGTCTGAAAACTAGACACCCTGGGGAGTCCAATGAGGTATGGCTTGCATGGATCCCCCAATGTTTCCGTACCCAGAATCCCCTGCAAACCTCAAATTTAGCTGAAAAAACCACATTTTCCACATATTTTTGTGTGGAATCACCGTGGCTGCACAAATGTCCTACCCCACAGCGTTCTCGTTAGTGTCCCGAGTAAAATGATACCTCACTTGTGTGGGTGTCCAATGCAGAATTCGCTAAAAACTTATTTTTAAAAAAATGTAGCGCTCAGAATTCTCGGTGCTATACCCTTATTCCCTATGTTTTGGGCTCTTCCTAGTCACAGGCCCTTGCCCCACCCACACAAGTGAGGTATCATTTTACTCGGGAGACTGAGGGGAACGCTGTGGGGTAGGACATTTGTGCCAACACAGTGATTCCACCCAAAAATATGTGGAAAATGTGTTTTTTTCAGCTAAATTTGAGGTTTGCAGGGCATTCTGGGTAGGAAAACGTTGGGGGATCCACGCAAGCCATACCTCGCTGGACTCCCCCGGGTGTCTAGTTTTCAGAAATGTGTGGGTTTGGTAGATTTCCAAGATGGCCGCCGAGCCCGGGGCCAAAATACTAGGTGACCCCTCTTGCAAAACCAGGTTGTTTTGTGATAGGTCATTTTGATGTCTCCTCAATACGTTTTGGGCCCTTGCCTGTCGCGGGTCCTTCACCCACCCACGCGAGTGAGGTATCATTTTTATCGGGAGACCTGGGGGAACACTGGGTGGTAGGAAATTTGTGGATCCACGTGGATTCCAGAACTTTCCCACACAGAAAGTTGAGAAAAAAGTGATTTTTTTCTGCTAAATTTGAGGTTTGCAGGGCATTCTGGGTAGGAAAACGTTGGGGGACCCACGCAAGCCATACCTCGCTGGACTCCCCCGGGTGTCTAGTTTTCAGAAATGTATGGGTTTAGTAGGTTTCCCAAGAAGGCCACCGAGCCCAGGGCCAAAAACCCAGGTGACTCCCCTTGCAAAACCAGGTTGTTTTGTGATAGGTCATTTTGATGTCTCCTCAATACGTTTTGGGCCCTTGCCTGTCGCGGGTACTTGACCGACCCACACCTGTGAGGTATCATTTTTCTCGGAAGACTTTGGGGAATGCGGGGTGGGTGGAATCTTGTGGATCCACGCAGATTCCAGAACTTTCCACCACAGAAATGTGAGGAAAATGTGTTTTTTTGGACACATTTTGAGGTTTGCTAGGGATTCTGGGTAACAGAACCTAGTGAGAGCCAGACAAGTCACCACATCCTGGATTCCCCTGGGTGTCTAGCTTTCAAAAATGTATAGGTTTGCTAGGTTTCCCTAGGTGCCGGCAGAGCTAGGGTTCAAAATCTACAGCTACGCACTTTGCAAAAAAAGTGTCCGTTTTCACTGAAAATGTGGTGTGTCCACGTTGCGTTTTGGGCCGTTTCCTGTTGCGGGCACTAGGCCTACCCACACAAGTGAGGTACCATTTTTCTCGGAAGACTTTGGGGAATGTGGGGTGGGTGGAATTTTGTGGATCCACGCAGATTCCAGAACTTTCCACCACAGAAATGTGAGGAAAATGTGGGTTTTTTGGACAAAGTTTTAGGTTTGCAAGGGATTCTGGGTAACAGAACCTGGTGAGAGCCAGTCAAGTCACCTCATCCTGGATTCCCCTGGCTGTCTAGTTTTAAAAAATGTATAGGTTTGCTAGGTTTCCCTAGGTGCTGGCAGAGTTAGGGTTCAAAATCGACAGCTAGGCACTTTGCAAAAAAAGGGTCCGTTTTCACTGTGAAAATGTGGTGTGTCCACGTTGCGTTTTGGGCCGTTTCCTGTCGCGGGCACTAGGCCTACCCACACAAGTGAAGTACCATTTTTCTCAGAAGACTTTGGAGAACGCGGGGTGGGTGGAATTTTGTGGATCCACGCAGATTCCAGAACTTTCCACCACAGAAATGTGAGGAAAATGTGTTGTTTTTGACACATTTTTAGGTTTGCAAGGGATTCTGGGTAACAGAACCTGGTGAGAGCCAGTCAAGTCACCCCATCCTGGATTGCCCTGGGTGTCTAGATTTCAAAAATGTATAGGTTTGCTAGGTTTCCCTAGGTGCCGGCAGAGCTAGGGTTCAAAATCTACAGCTAGGCACTTTGCAAAAAAAGGATCCGTTTTCACTGTGAAAATGTGGTGTGTCCACGTTGCGTTTTGGGTCGTTTCCTGTCGCGGGCACTAGGCCTACCCACACAAGTGAGGTACCATTTTTCTCGGAAGACTTTGGGGAACGCGGGGTGGGGGAATTTTGTGGATCCACGCAGATTCCAGAACTTTCCACCACAGAAATGTGAGGAAAATGTGTTTTTTTTTGACACATTTTTAGGTTTGCAAGGGATTCTGGGTAACAGAACCTGGTGAGAGCCAGTCAGGTCACCCCATCCTGGATTCCCCTGGGTGTCTAGTTTTTAAAAATATATAGGTTTGCTAGGTTTCCCTAGGTGCCGGCAGCGCTAGGGTTCAAAATCTGCAGCTAGGCACTTTGCAAAAAAAGGGTCCCTTTTCACTGTAAAAATGTGGTGTGTCCACGTTGCGTTTTGGGCCGTTTCCTGTCGCGGGCACTATGCCTACCCACACAAGTGAGGTACCATTTTTCTCGGAAGACATTGGGGAACGCCGAGTGGGTAGAATTTTGTGGATCCACGCAGATTCCAGAACTTTCCACCACAGAAATGTGAGGAAACTTTTTTTTTTGGGACAAATTTTTAGGTTTGCAAGGGATTCTGGGTAACAGAACCTGGTGAGAGCCAGTCAAGTCACCCCATCCTGGATTCCCCTGGGTGTCTAGTTTTCAAAAATGTATAGGTTTGCTAGGTTTCCCTAGGTGCTGGCAGAGTTAGGGTTCAGAATCGAGAGCTAGGCACTTTGCAAAAAAATGGTCAGTTTTCACTGTGAAAATGTGGTGTGTCCACGTTGCGTTTTGGCCCGTTTCCTGTCGCGGGCGCTAGGCCTACCCACACAATTGAGGTACCATTTTTCTCAGAAGACTTTGGAAAACGTGGGGTGGGTGGAATTTTGTGGATCCACGCAGATTCCAGAACTTTCCACCACAGAAATGTGAGGAAAATGTGGTTTTTTTGACACATGTTTAGGTTTGCAAGGGATTCTGGGTAACAGAACCTGGTGAGAGCCAGTCAAGTCACCCCATCCTGGATTGCCCTGGGTGTCTAGATTTAAAATATGTATAGGTTTGCTGGGTTTCCCTAGGTGCCGGCAGAGCTAGGGTTAAAAATCTACAGCTAGGCACTTTGCAAAAAAAGGATCCGTTTTCACTGTGAAAATGTGGTGTGTCCACGTTGCGTTTTGGGCCGTTTCCTGTCGCGGGCACTAGGCCTACCCACATAAGTGAGGTTCCATTTTTCTCGGAAGACTTTGGGGAACGCGGGGTGGGGGAATTTTGTGGATCCACGCAGATTCCAGAACTTTCCACCACAGAAATGTGAGGAAAATGTGGTTTTTTTTAACAAATTTTGAGGTTTGCAAGGGATTCTGGGTATTAGAACCTGGCGAGAGCCAGTCAAGTCACCCCATCCTGGATTCCCCTGCGTGTCTAGTTTTCAAAAATGTATAGGTTTGCTAGGTTTCCCTAGGTGCCAGCAGAGCTAGGGTTCAAAATCTACAGCTAGGCACTTTGCAAAAAAAGGATCCGTTTTCACAGTTAAAATGTGGTGTGTCCATGTTGCGTTTTGGGCCGTTTCCTGTTGCGGGCACTAGGCCTACCCACACAAGTGAGGTACCAGTTTTATCGGGAGACTTAGGGTAATACAGAATTGTAGAGCAACTGTTATTACCTATTGACTTTCGATGCATTTCTGCCTTCCAAATGAAAGACAATGTGTAAAAAGAAGTCATTTTGAAAAATGACCTATAATTCTCATGCTAGTATGGGTACTCACAATTTTGGAAATGTGCAAATATCTACTGTTTCTAAACTCTATATTTTGTTCCAATTTCAGAAATACATAGGTGTCTTTCATACCGATTTTTCCATGTATATATTTTCCCAAATTAATTGCTATATACCCGGTACATAATAAAAAACCATTGCAGGACGCTGCTCAGTTATTGGCTCTGGGTTCGTCGGGTTCTTGGTGAACCTACAAGTCCTATATATCCCCACAACCAGAAAGGTCCAGCGGATGTAACGGTATATTGCTTTTAAACAGCTGTCATAATTAGAAGAAGTTACAGGTGAAAACGTTGACACAAATGGCTGTTTTTTTCAACTAATTTTCAATTTTTCCTATATTCAACGGTTAGTTTCTATAAAGAAACCTTGAAGGATCTACACAAATGACCCCTTGCTGAATTCAGAATGTTGTCTACCTTTCTAAAATGTATAGCTTTCCAGGATCCATTATTGCTTTCATACCCATTTCTACCATTAACTGGAAAGAGGTTCAAAGCACAAAAAATAGCAAAAATAGCCTATGTCCCAGAAAAATGCCAAAACTGTGCAAAAAATCTTGGTTTTCTGACAAAAGTCTGCTTGTCCCTGAAAGCTGGGAAGATGGTGATTTCAGCACCACAACCCCTTTTTTGATACCATTTGCAGGGAAAAAACCAGACGCTTTCATCTGTAGCCCTTTTTTCCCATTTTTCCCCCCCAAAAAAATGTACCTGTATTTTGGCTAATTTCTGGGTCTCCTCCAGGGGAATCCACAAACCCTGGATACCTTTAGAATCCCCATGATGTTGGAAAAAATGGACGCAAATTTGGCGTGGATACCTTATGTGGTCAAAAAGTTACAGGGGCCTAAGCGCGAACTACCCCAAATAGCCAAAATAAGGCTTAGCACAGGGGGGAAAGGCCTAGCAGCGAAGGGGTTAAAGAAAGATTCTGTACTAGAATACTGTATGTATGCATTCTCCACTAAAAACTGTACAACGGTTACTTCTATTCACTAATCTTATTTTCTGGTTTTGTCTCCTCAAGTAAAACACCATTTTGTCAAGAGTCTTCATTCTATTTATAATCAAAATAAAAACCTTTACCTTCAAAGCAAGGGCCTTATCAACTACTCTCTCTACTCGTTCTTTCTGTTTCACTGCATGTCTCCTTCTTCTATACTTCTTAATGTTTCTCAGTAGATTTATAACTACTCTACTACGAAACATCCTAGCTCTGGTTTCCTTAAACTGCTTCTGTCTCCTGGTTAAGGTGTATACATCTTTGTTACATTCTTTCCTGTTCTTGCTATATAGATTTTGTCCATTGTTATTCTTTCTCATAGTTTGAATTTTATTTTCATTATTTCATTATCTTTGGAAATGTCCACATATATTTGTAAGAAATTAGTTTGTCCTCTTACCAATAGCTCTTTTTTCGTTCACCACTTTTGCTTCATTTTGCCCCTTTTGAGTCTCAGTTCTGCTTAGATACTGTACTTGCTTCTGCTCCTTTTCCCTCCAAGCTTTTGTAGGCAATCTGTCTCTAATTATGCAGATATTGTTCTGTAAAAAGAAAACTATATTTGATTTTTTTTTCTAGCCAATGTACCAGCTACTTTACTATTGGCTTACACATAATACAAAAATAGTTTTTATATTATGTTGCAGTTTTAAATCTACAAATCAACCTACCTACTAACTACAAGCAATTACTTCAATGTACTAATCCCAAACCAAAACACAAAACTTAATTTATTACTTCCCTTTAATATTATAGCACCCTCTCCTACAACACAGCTGCACCATATCTCAGTTCTCCCTTATACATGCTAAAAGACCACTTTATCCCTTATGTACTACATTTTTAAATAAACATCAACCAAAGTGTAAACGTACATATAGTGTCTCAATACTGTAAATCCAAAAACACAACATAAGACCTATTTCTGTGCCTGTCTACAACTGTGTCACCGGTACTTTAGCGTTTCAATACTTTTCAACTTAGATGTGTCAGATTAAAATTTTGAGAAACACTCCATATAAAAATCTGCACATTAATGTTATCACAGCATATAGCTCACTAATTCTTACACATGTAAACAGTGTGTGACAGGTTACATCTATAATTCACCAGATGGACCTAAAAGAGTACATATTCCTCACTAAAACTTGTAAATAGTACATGTGTTTCTGGTTGAGTACAACAATACTCCTTGGATGATTGGATGAGTGCATAGATGGTGCCTACGCCATTCCCTCAGAATATAGGTAGTGCTTGCATGATTTCCAGAGTATCAAGGAACTACATCAGTGGTTCCATATCTGCATAGTTAGTGCCTGTGTATTCACATGATTACATTGCTACTATCTGGATGATTGAATGAACGCATGGGGGTTGCCTGTGTAGTTCAATGACTACATAATTAGTGCCTGTGTGATTGGAAGAGTGTATGTATAGTACCTGGGTGATTGAATAAGTCTAGATTTCACGCTTGATATGTAATTGCATACATGGCTCTCCAAGAGTATACATTGCTCTATTACTCAGCGTCCACATGTATCAGTAAGTTTCTAAAACTGAAAACAACAATTCTCACCTTTTGAAAGCACAAAACCTTTTCCTAATGGCATACCTTCATCATTGCGCAAATACTTCTTGTCTTTAAAACATATATTCAGAATTTCTCAAAGAAAAGTTACATGGCAAGTGAAGCTAGCTCACAAATTCTCAAAAGACATTCTGCACTATTACCCCTCCCCAATTTAAAACAGAGCATGTTGAAAGAAATGCACCACCCTCACTATATACATGAAATGTTCAACAACCTTGAAGAACATAGATCACCATGTAAACCTATATGTGATTTCATAAAAGATATACACCTTCAGGACATCTTTCCAAAAATATATAGTTCTCTGCATCTTTAAGTAAACTCAACAGTCTCATCGTACATATAACTATCTGCAACCAGAAAAACCATATCTCACCATCTAAACATATGCAAACCACTCATATAAGTTAAAAACCTCATGACAAACACTTCCTAATACATACCTAACAAGTATTACTACTTTATAATTTATATATAGGCACAGCACATTATCTTATGTTTTATTCATGAGTACAGTATCCCTCTTTAATAATGTGACTAAAACTACCACAACTCCCAGAATTCAAATACTATAGATATATCTATTCTGCACATAATGCTTAGACATTTAAAACATTGTCATTGTTAAAGGCATTGCTCATGGTAATTTTCAACAGTACTAACATCTTAAAAACATACCCTCTTCCAGATACAGTTCATCTGATATTTTTTTTCACGTCACTGTGATACTCTTTTTAATCAAACTCCCATATACATCTTCATTTCTAATGTACATTTTTTATATAATTAAAAGGTTATATAGATACCAGTGAATTGAGCTTGTAGATTATATTATTCTTTTATCTCTTTCGGGATAGTTTTGACACTGTTAAGATTTGTAAGAACTAAGCACACGAATGGTACACCACTCTCATAGAAAGCAACTATAAAATGGCAACCTCTTCAACTTTCCTCTCTATCATCATGAGAAAGGCAGCAAATGAAATCATGTCTTTCATTTTAGACTACTCTAGCTCCACTTGTGAATGGTTAGCATCTGTTAATCCTTTCCTTTTTTTTCAAAACGAGGTTAATGTCGGCACATTTTCACAATGTTTTCGCGATCATCGTGAAGTAATTGCGGAAAAAAACGAGAGTTCAAACCTATATCTAGCATCATTTTTTTTTTAATTTAAATACTACACAACAGTTTATTACATAGTCCTGAGTTGGAAATTTAAGCTTGCCATTACTTAAATTGTGTCATCACTCATCAACTTTTTAAAAAAAAAATTCTGTCTCTTTAACACCCTTCCCCCCAATACACTCTTAGCTCAGTGTACCTAACAATCCAGTGGAGCAAGTAGGTCACAAGTTCACAGCACATTCTAGAAGGAGCATGCTACCTCCAAATGAGATACAGCAGGTGTCGTTTACTCCACAGATTCAAAATCATGTCCATGTCTGTATTCCATTTCTTTTTTTTAAACAACAGCCAATAATAAGACTTCTTCCTAAGGCATTCAACACACTACCTAATTTTTATTCACTTTCATGCTGACAGCATCCAACGAAATATATTTTTTTTAAAAACACCTCCATTTTAACTGCTTTTCCTTTGGAAAACTACCACATTCAGCTCCAGCCTTCTCCTAACTACTATTGCTCCTTCACTTCAAAATGCTTGGAGTATGGATTGTGGGCCACAGCTATATCTATTGGGCTAAAGAGGCTGCAAAAAAGAGAGGTATTGACAGGGACTTGGGTTTTGGTTAAATCCATCATGGATTCCCAAGCTCCTCACCCCATGATTGTGCACTGTGGGGGCAATGACCTAGGCACATTGACTGGGGTAGGGCTGGAAATCCTAATGAAAGCAACCTTTGCAAAACTGATGTCGCTTTTCCCTCACACTGTATTGGTGTACTCTAATATATGCCAAAGACAGAAATGGAGGTGGTCAAATCAATTCTGTCCACAGATTGACAAAGCCAGGAAACATGTTAAAACTGTTTCTGCATTCCTCAGAGACCATCGCATGAGCAGTATCTATAAAAACAATCTGCGTTTTGACATGCATGGAATTTATAGAAATGATGGAGTGCACTTTACAGATGAAGGCAACAGGGTGTTTCTAAGTAACCTGAAAATCTGCATTCGGTCTTATGTGTAGCATAATCCTAGATCTATCTGTTGGTGCATGTGTCTGAGTGGGTCTGTCTATCAGTGAGTGGGTCAGTGGAAGCAAAAGTTTCACACTGGGTCTGAAAGTGGGTGTATGAGTGGGTCTCTACATGGGTGCATCACTCTCCAAGTGAATCTGTAAGTGCGTGCATGAGTACCTGAATAGGTATGACAGTGAGTACATCAGTATCTGAGTGGGTATGTGAATGGATATATGTGTGTGAGTGAGTATGTGAATGGGTGTAAAAGTGTCAGTGAATATGTGAGTAGGTACATAAGGGTGTGACAGTCACCGGCAAGTGTGTACAAATATATATATTTTTTTATATTTCCACCAATATTCGCGGTGTCGCTGCGATAGTCGCAACATCCCCGCAACGGTACATGGGGGGCTGCACTGGCAGTCACGGCGTAGTGCGTAAATATAATACATTTTGGACACATAACTTGTGTCACTAACACCCCCATTTCTCAAACCTGGGGTAAGAGTACCTCTACTCTGACCACCTTATGTTAACTTTTTCAGAAATTTTCAGCCCCGGGAACCGTTCCCGATGAATAAAATGGCAGACACAACTTTCTGTTCAGGTTCCGTCCAGCCAATCAGAACATTCCCGTTGGCACGTGCATTCACGATTAATTGTGAAACCGTCACGAAATATCCACAACCAGAGCTATTACTATAATTTCCGGCTTAAATTTCGCAAAAACTACTGAACAGATTTACACCAAAAAGGCAAAAGGCACTTCCCTGAACCAACATCTACCTCCCTGACAAATTTGGTGTTAGTCCGTTCAGCAGTTCGGGCTGTAGGTGTGGCTAAAGGTTCCTTTAGGAATTAACATTACAAACGCACCTTTATTTCGCGCCCCAAATTCTCGGTCCCCACTGCATGGATCACCCCCAAACTTTCCAGGACAACTTTTTGGGGAAAATTTCATGAAGATTGGTCAAACAACACCAAAGTTATGGGCATGTTAAAAAATGCTTTTCCTATGGAAACTAGGTCCTAACTATAACTACAGACTGGCGACCGCCTAATATATATATATATATATATATATATATATATATATTAGTGTGAGGGCATTTTAGGGTTTAGAGTGGGTGACGGTATTTGGGTGGTAAGGGTGATTTTAGGGTTTAGGCTGAGTAAGGGTATATGCACTGCTTATGACCTCACATATTACATCACTCATGACATGGTCAGTGACATCACTAATGATATCAGGGTGAGTAAGGGTATTTGGGTGGCCAAGATAGTTTTAGGGTGGGTATGGGTATTAGGGTGGCAGGAGTATTTTTAGGGTTTAGGGTAGGTAAGGGTACTTGGGGGGCAAGAGTGTTTTTAGGGTTTAGGGTGGGTAAGGTATTTGGGTGGCAAGGGGGTTTTTAGGGTTTAGGGTGGGCGAGGGTATTTGAGTGGTAAAGGGGGTTTAGGGTCTAGGGTGGGTGAGGGTATTTGTGTGGCAAAGGTATTTTTAGGGTTTAGGGTGGGTAAGGGTATAAGCACTGCTTATGACCTCACAAATTACATCACTCATGACATGGTCTGTGACATCACTGATGGCATCATACAGTGATTGTATCATCCAGTGATTGTGAGTGTTTTCAAAACGTTTATGAGTGTTAAACATATATACTAAGGTACCACAAAAGTTATATCAGTATACTTTGTGTACTACTAATGAGTGATTCCATATTTTGACATATATTATGAGTGGCTGTGTGACAGTGTGCATCTGTGTGTGAGTGGGTGTGTGGGTGACTGGCTGGGTGTCTAAGTGGTTGAATGGGTGAATAAGTGGGTATGTGAGTAGCGGTGTGTGTAGCTGTATGGGTGAGTGGGTCGCTGTATGAGGGGCTGTACAGGTGAGTGAGTGGCTGCATGGGTGTTTGAGTGGCGGTGTGAGTAACTTTATAGCTGAGTGACTGGGTGTGTAAGTTGGTGTATGGATGAGTGAGTGGGTGTTTGCTTAACTGAGTGGATGTGGGTGTGGTTGTATTGGATAGTGGAGGTGGGTGAGTGAGTAGACGTGCAAGTGCTTGTATGGATGTGTGAATGCGTATGTTAGTTGTTATGTGGGTGTTTGAGTGACTGTTGAAAGGTTGTATGGGTGAGTGAGTGTGTGTGTGAATAGCTATAATGGTGAGCGAGTTGGTGTGCGAGTGGCTGTATGGGTGAGTGGCTGTGTGAATAGGTGTATGGGTAAGTGAGTGGCTGTGTGTGTGAGTGGGTATGTGCGAGTGGCTCTGTGGATGAGTGGTGTGAGTGGTTGTATGGGCATGTCAGTGGGTGTATAAGAGTTTGTGTGAGGATGTGAGGAGGTGTGTTAGTAGTTCTGTGGATGCTGTCATCAGTAATGTCATTTCAGATGTCATCAGTGGTGTCACGTCATCACCATGTCATGAGTGATGTAATATGGGAGGTCATAGCAGTGCATTGCAGGGGCATACGTTATAGTAGGCTCAGGTAAACTATTACTGCTGAATTTCAATAGTTTTGCACGAGTGAAATCTGAGCCTAACTATAAAGTCCCCGTACCCTTTGTTTTTTTCTGTGAATTTTTAAGGTTTTTTAAATTCTATTTCCTAACTATAACGTCCCTGTAACCTTTGTTTTTTTTGTGAATTTCTAAGTTTTTTTAAAATGTTATTTCCTATCTATAATGTCCCTGTAACCTTTGTTTTTTTCAGTGATTTGGTCACACTATATTCATGAAACACACATTCAGTCCCTAGGCAGGCCACTTGTTGTCCTTCCTGAAGTGGTAGATTGTCTAATGGTAGCCTAGCAGCAGACAGACTGTTCACCTGATTCTAGAGCCTAGTATAGGTACCTAATGCAGCACAATCTCACAAGCAAATAAAGTCATAACATTCTAGTTTTGCACTCTCTGATTTTATGCTTTCTCACATAGCCACCTCTATATTCCTAAAATCCTGCATTAAAAAATTGGCATTGACTCGAGAAACTTGCGATAGTTTCCTCTCCTTTTTTCTCCTTCGAATGACACTCACCTTTCTCTCCATCCGCTGCATGTCTCTTCTCTGAGTCCAGCCTGCTCTAAATAACATGCATGTGTGCCTTAATCTCAATTCTTTCTGCAACTCACCCACACCCAATTACAAAGATCACTCTATGTTTTTCAGTCAAACCCTTGCAACCTGACAAGATCTAATCTCCTCTAGCCTATTAATCCCACCAATCATTTGCATCAACTCACACAGCCCCCACTAATGATCCCATCTAACCCTTATTAATGTAATCTACCATAAAAAACTGGAAGAAATGCATGAAATGTTTTCTTTGGGAGCACAAAACTAATCCCAATATTGGATTTACCACTAAACTTTGGTGATGCTCGGGGTAAAGTGCTTCAACGCCTCACCTGGGTTAGTAAACACGATATAAATGCAATTACAATTCAATTGGTGGTTATGTTGGATCATAAACTTAAGTCCTCATGCTGTTTCTGAAGAGACCTCTGGGATGCAGAATGATTATTACTATAGTCAGATAAGTCTTTACATTCCCTGATAAAGGCTATCATTATAAAACAATGCCAACTGATGTCTTATAGCAGGGTTAATCAAAGTACGGCCTTGGGGTTCATGGGGCCCTCCCATATATGTTGTCCCCTGGTGAACAGCAGCACTGGGCTGCTGTTTACTTTACAGTACGAATATTCAGAAAGCTGTTAAATGGATAAGCGTTTATTTTCACCTTAACTAAAGTAATGGAAAATAAATGCGTCTTGTACAACATATCTTTATGAACACCTTCATTTTTAAAGAGACCTTGCACTAATCATACAAAAATATGAGAAACATCTTCACATTTCAAAGTTTATTATTAACATGCAGAAGCGTTCACCTTAGTACATCAGATTAAATCACTGTATAGAGACCGAGAGGAATTTATTAGAAGTGATAATTTTCAAACCTGAATTTATAAACATTGATACCGCCCTGTCTTGACAACAATGCCATTAGTGAAGTAGGAGGCAAGTCATTTGTCAGGTGCACTCTCTGTGTGGCCTACATTTTAATTATAATTGAAACAATATTATAGTATTAAATTAGAATATTGAATTGAATGCAAGAGAAGGTTTTGAACAGCATCATCCTGAACTCATGTATGTAAAGGTGCTCTCATATGTGGTAATGAAGAAAAAGGAAGCAAAGTGAAATAATACAACTGCTTAAGATCACACAGTTTGGTCAAATGGGGAAGCCGGGATTGATCCCAGGTTTTCTGGTTTTACATTGTGCAAGTCAGCCACTAGATGAGTAGCTCTTTCTCTCTCACACTTTTCCATCAAATGTTGATGCTCTGTCTTTAATTCTTGGTGCTTGAGGTTAGAGCGTGGGTGGCATACAGAAGCACTTAAGGCTCGAATTGTTATCCACACCATTTACATGCTTCGCTTTCCCCTATGCCCACCCTACATCACCCGACCCTTGCTCTGCTGGCACCAATGCTGTCCTTGGGCATGCCACAGACCATACCTTTTGGCCCCTGGGGAAATGTTTGCGAGTACCAATGTCTCTTAGTGATAAAACATGTATTATCTTACTTCGAAGCCTGAAGTCCAAACGAGTTTGACAACTTTGGCGGTGGAGATAGTGGGCCTGTCATGCGTGGGTTTGGTGGCAGGGGGCGATGTTTCTAGTCCTAAGAGCCAGATGAACGCGTGCATTGTTCCTTCAGGGTCCGTCCTTTCAATGTGTGTGGCCTCTTATCGCGGCAAGCGATGCCCAGGCAAGCGGGGAAGTTGACGTGGGCAGCCTTGGCTTTCTTCCCGGAACCAATAAACCGAGAGTGGGGTTAATCGAGCACTGAGTTCGGTCTCTGAGGGATTAGATGAATCGATGTACCTCAAAGAAAAACACGAGTTTCTATTAAATGTGCTGTCATCGGAATGCTGGCTGCTTTCAGTCAGTCCTGCCTGGCTGTGTTAGACTCACCTGCCTTCACGGCGTGGTTGGGCTGTCTTATCTGCCCTGACAGCCCGGCAGGGCCATAGTGGGTCCCGGCAGGACCATGCGCACGCAGTATAAATACGAACCGCACCGAGCACAAACGAAAATCTGTGCTGTGAAGTAAATATCAAGGAACAGGCATCCCTGTACTAGGCCGCGCTAGTGCCTCAGACATTGCTCAGTAGGTTGCTGCATGTGCTTGCAAGATGCTACCTGCCCATTTATCATTCCTAAGTAGGGAAAATTATTTGAGTTGGGTTCGCAATTGAAACATCGGTTTTCCTTGATTTCTCTACCATGACCGCAACACCCACAAATTTAAATAGTCCAATACTGGGTCACCCCTGGCTGCAAGAATGGCTATGATTTAAAAACATCACAGCTGGGTGAGATGACAGCCATTGTGGACAGCACACATGACGGGAGTGAATGAATATGTGAATAAGTGAATGAATGGATGAGCGGAGGAACAGATGACTGCACGGATGATGAGTAGATGTTATATTATGTTATGGAAATTTGTAGGGCGCAGCTTCTCACCCGTGAGGGTATCCAGGTCACCTGGATACTCTGGATGGGTAGGGTGAAGGGTGGATGGACAAATGAAGAATAAATGACTGAATGAATGGTCCAATGACTGAGCGAATGTATGAAGGAACGAATGTCTCAATGGAAGGACAGGAGGATGGCT
>CAWUFW010022577.1:0-92337 GCA_963921515.1 Calotriton arnoldi
CTAAGGTGATGGCTGCACTGCATTTTTTCGCTACCGGATCTTTCCAACACACGGTAGGCAGTGGAGGTGGAATGTCCCAACCCATGTTCAGCATGGTGCTACGGGATGTCCTGTCAGGTATGATGCTGTACAGGAACCGGCACATCCGATTCCCCAGGGCTCGTGATTTGGCGGCAGTGAAGGGTGCTTTCTATGCCCTTGGACGCATCCCCACGTTGTTGGTGCAATTGATTGCACCCATGTTGGCCTTGTTGCACCACAGGTCATGGAGCACATCTATAGGAACCAGAAACATTTCCACTCCCTGAATGTGCAAGTGGTGTGCCTGGCAGACATGATCATCACACACGTGTGTGCGAAGTTTCCCGGTTCCACCCATCACTCGCACATCATGCGCCACAGCATCCTCCCACGAATGATGTCCAATCTCCAACCGGACCGTGCATGGATTGTTGGTGAGTATGCATACTCGTGTAGCGTGCTGGGTGTGACATGCTGTCTTGTATCCTGTTGGACTTGCAACGATTCTCTGTGTTTCTCACACCCAGGTGACTCTACATATCCTAATGGGCCTTGGCTGCTGAGCCCACTACGTAATCCCAGGACACCAGCTGATGTCCGATACAATGAGGCACATGGGAGGACCAGACGTGTGGTGGAGCGGACTTTTGGACTCCTGAAGTCCAGATTCAGATGCCTGGACCGCACCGGGGGTGCACTGGCATACTCCCCACAGAAGATGTGCCAGATAGTTGTGGCATGCTGCATGCTGCACAATCTCGCTATTCGCAGGCAGATCCCCCTGATAGTGGATGACGGTGATCAACCAGGGCCCCCGCCTGCAGACCAGGCCGTGTCCAGTGACGAGGACAGTGGAGAGGAGGAAGCAGTGAATGAGCTGCCAGCAGCTCATCGCCCGCTTACTTCACTTGACGGTGAGTGACCATGTACGTCGGCTGATGTTGATGTAGTTTTGTAGGTGTATGTGTGCATTGTCACTCTGGCCTATTGTTCACTTAGTGCTGTGTGGCAATGGTCCGTGTCCAGGGTAGTATGCCACTGACAGTATGGTTAAAAAGACAAGAGAGTGGATAAGAGGGCTACAAGTACTATGTGTAGCTGTTTATTATCCTCCGGTCGACATGTTTCAGCCCTTAACAAAATAGTACTTGTAGCCCTCTTATCCACTCTCTTGTCTTTTTAACCATACCCCAGATCACCACGAATAAAGTAACGGGTAGTAATCTGGAGGTATTTTTACATATTTCACTCACTTCATCACATTCACTTACACCCAAAACCTGCTCCACTGTAAACAGGTGTCGTAGCACAGCTGGGTAGCATTCGGCTACCCGGCTGGAACCCGATGATGAAGCATGACACCAACCAGGTTGGTGTGTGAGGGTTTTCATAACAAACCGTGGAGGTGCCAGACATTTTAACGTCAGACAGTCATTTTTCTTGGCCGTCTTCTTTGATTAAAAGACGCTTTTGAGGTGTAATATGGTTTTTGGGTTCAAATGGAACGCTTAGAAACGCAGATGGCAAAAGGGGTACAGCCCCCTCAATGCTTTTGAGGTGAAATATGGTTTTGGGGTTCAAATGGAATGCTTAGGAACGCAGATGGCAAAAGGGGTACAGACCCATCAACGCTTTTGAGGTGAAATATGGTTTTGGGGTTCAAATGGAACGCTTAGAAACGCAGATGGCAAAAGGGGTACAGCCCCCTCAACGCTTTTGAGGTGAAATATGGCTTTGGGGTTCAAATGGAACGCTTAGAAACACAGATGGCAAAAGGGGTACAGCCCCCTCAACGCTTCTGAGGTGAAATATGGTTTTGGGGTACATACTGTGACATATGGGTGCAGGAGGGGACATGTGTTTTGGCCACACGACACTGCAGAGACAAAGGTGTGTGTATGTCTGACATACCAAGCATATCTGCTCACTGTTATCATTTAGGGACATTACACTGCAAGCATTGTAGTGAGTGAGTAATGGTTGTGTGCCACACAACGTATTGCAGATGGGACAATTCCTTGGTGTGCGTGCTACCCTCAGCCATGTGCAGCAATGCAGTGCTCTTGGGGTGTTGACTATATTAGGTATGTTGTAAATCACAGTGTGACATGCGCTTCAGACACTACAGACACATTATTGGTCATCGGCAGGAATCTTTGCTGAACTACTGTATATGGGACAACTGATTAGATGATATACCTTTCATGACACTGGGGCTAAAAAGATGTGATGGATGAGATATTGAATGTGCATTGTGTAGCTGTGTGGTTCATGGGTCCAGTGGTGTATGTGACATTACTGGGGTTCCACTCTGTTACATTGAGACAAGATAGACTTACATGGGTGATGTTGTACGATGTCAACGGAACAAGCAGACACGACTACATGGACAAGACTTCGATGGTGTTGCTGATGTGTGTGATGGCTGGCACAGTGCACGGCATGTGGGTCAGTACTCCAGTGAGACGTGTGCATGCAGACGTGACTCCTTACGTGTTAGTGTATTTGTGATGGCTCATGTGGGCTATGACTCTGTAATTCATGTCCCTGTGCACATTAGTCACATGATTATGACAGGGAGCAGTGCTACCTGTTCCTCTGCTACGTGACATGTCCCAATGTTAGTCGTAGTACAGTCCTCATGCCTACAGACACCCCGCCCTGTACAGTAGTCTACCTACTTGTTGTTTTGGAGGGAGCAATGCAATGGCTGTCACATGGTTATGAGAGGGAGGGGTGCTCCATCTTGCTGGTCTGTGCGAGTGGGGGCCGTGTAGTGAGTTGTGGTGAAGGCTTACCACCCACAGACACCCCTCCATGTAGGGAAACATATCTGGCTGTCGGGTGGAGTTGTGCACTGCAATGGCTGACACATGGGTGTGGGGAGTGCTCCATCTTGCTGCACTGTAGGACTAGGGGCCTGGTGGGGGTTGTACTTCTGCAGTCCCCCCTCCGATACTCGGAGTTTGTGGTAAGGCTACTTACCTGTTACTTGTTGGTTAGTGCACCTATGGCTGACACATGAGTGTGGGTGTGGGGAGTGCTCCTTCCGGCGCATCTGGGGTACAAGGGGACCTGGTGGGAGTTGTGGTGCTGGCTGACTGTGCACATGCCCCCATGGTTTTGTTTGTTGGTACCTTTGGGCTGAGTGTGTGGGAGTCTGCATGTGTGAGGGATGTCTTGTGTATTGTGCACTGGACATGGGGGTGTTTGGCCCTCGGTGCTATGGCATTCTGGTAGTGCATGACAGTACATAGCGGTGTGCTGGTATACATTTGTTTGTACTTACCAGCCCCCACTCCCCCTGGTATTCCGGTGAGACTCTCCGGATGCAGAATGCCTCACACCTTCTCCTCCCACGCCTTGAAGGTCTTGAATAGTGCAGGATTTCTGCCGCCAGTCCTGTCAGCCAGCTCACGGTTCTTGGCCTCCTTCTTCCTGACCACGCTTTTCAGGTCGTGCCACCTCTTTGTGATTTCACCCCGGTTGCGTGGCACGTTCCCAACTGCATTCACCTGGCCTACGATCCTGCTCCACATTCTGTTTCTGGTGGCTACTGGTGTCTGTTGGACCTGGTTCCCATAGATTTGTGGGTGCACCGTGATGATCTCGTCGACCATGACCGTCAACTCAGTGGCAGTGTACTTTGGCATTCTTTGTGTTGCCATGGTGTGTGGTTTGCTATTTGCGGTGCTGGTGTGGTAGTTGTGTTGTGTGTGGTGTGTGATGTGCAGGAGGTTCGTGGTGCCATTGTTTCAGTGGTGATGGTGGTGGTAGTGGTGGTGATCAGTGTGATGTGTGCGTGCGTGTGGTGTGCTGCTTTCCTTAGTGTCTCTCTGTGTTCTCTGATGGCGTCTTCGCTATCTCGTAGTGCAAGGGATTGTGATCTGTGAGGAGGCTGCTTTTGTACTGTCCTATGTGGGTGTGTCATGATGGTCTGTCGTTTTCAGGTGTGTTGTGTCTGTTGTCCTGGGATTTGTGGTTTTTTAGTTTTGGCAGGGGGCATGTGTCTTTGGGATGTGTTCTGTGTTTGGGTATTTTGGCGTAGTTTTCTGTGTGGACTTGTTGGCCATGTTGTGTGTATTTCTTTGTTCCGCAAATGATTTCTGTGAACGGACGTGGCCGCCAGGCCTTCCGCCGTGTCAGTTATTCATTGCTGTTGTTAACCGTGGCGGGCGGGGAATATGTGGATTTTCCGCGCTCATGTCGGGGAGATCATAATTTCACGGTCGTTGTCTCGGTCGTCAGAGCGGGCGGATTTGGGTTTTCGGGCGGGATTGCGTCCGTGGCGGACGGTTTATCTTCTACTCGGACATGGACGGGTCGGAATTTTGTGTGTTTTTACCGCCGCGGGCGGAGGTTGCTTCGCGACTTCATAATTGCTCGGTCGGTATTCCCATGGTGCAGGAGGGCGGTTTTTTCAGGCTATAGTAGATCTTTGAAGTAATATCTGTAGTGGCAACATAAATAGATAAAATATATAAGTTAGTAATTTTAGCTAGCAATTTTAAACTGTGTTACATTTTAATTTAACAGTTTATTTAGAAATGGTAATTTACTTACTCTTTGAAAAGTGTAGTAGGCCTGAATTTGATGCAGTCTTTGCTTGTGGTGAAAATCTGGCAGAGTTTCGCCTTCCTTAATTCTTTTGGCTTAAGGTGTAAAATAAGAATCATTTTTCTTTGCTTATATGTGTATTTTTAATTATTTGTTTAATTTCATTGGTTTATTTCGATTTTCTGTATTTCTATTGGTTAATTTTTATTGTGTTTCTTGGTTTGTTAATTGTTTTCCTTATATGGAAAACGCTACTTAAGAGTCATTTTTTTTTTGGATGAGGAAGGAGTCGTTGAACTAATTATATTTTAATCAAATATATATGAGATGTATTAAAATGTTTTTATATGTTGCAAGTACATATTTTAAATTGTTATTATAAGTGTGTTTATTATGTTATTACTTATTTATGTTGTAATAATTTTGAAAGTTATGTTTTTGGTTTTATTTAATTTGATATGTATGTTTATGTATTTAACTGTATTTATGGTGTTTAAATTTATAGGTTTAATGTATTATTGAGTTGTCGATATATTTTAAAAACGATAATATTGATGTCTATATTTTTGTAGTCGATATTTTTGACATGTTCTTTATTTATTTAGCAACGTCAATATTCTGAATAGCGATATTTATGTGTGCGATATTTGTGTTGTCGATATTGTAACATGACGATATTGTGGTATCGATATTTGTGTATTTTTTTAAATAAGTATACAACATCGATATTTTTGTGAACGATATTTTTGTGTCGAAAAATTTGTAGTTCGATAATGTGTCTTTCGATATTATCTCAGTGATTCCAGTCTACCTACACCACTCCACGGTCGCCAGTAGGTATTTATAGTTAGGACGAAAGTTTCCATAGGAAAAGCATTTTTGTTTTGCCAATAACTTTCACGCCGCTTGACAAATCATCACAAAATATTCACAAAACTTCCCCTTTTTGGTTCAGCTGCTTTGTTGAAAGTTTCAGGATGATCCGTCAACCGGGAGCTGAGAAAAAAGGGGGGGTCCCAAAACAATTTCCCCCATGTTATGTCTATGGGAATTTTTAATTTTTTTAACACAACTACAGCCCGAACCTCTGAATAGAATTACACGAAGTTTGGCAGAAAGCTAGATGTTGGTCCAGAAAACGTCCTTTTTGTGATTTGGTGTAAATCCGTTCAGTAGTTTCAGAGATATTTGAGTTTAAAAAATATAGATATCTGGGAGCCCAACAGCCTATTGAAACCCTACTGAAATTTGATTGGCTGCCAACACTTCACCCAGGAAGTGTTGGCAGCAATTTAGGGACTCAGTTGAATTGATTTTCACAAATAATGTTTAAAAAAAAGAAAAGGGGCCAGGGTAGAAACACCCTGACCCCTAAGCCTCTTGAGAGGTTCCCACTGGGACCCCCCAGGGCCAAAAATGCATTTTTAGACAACATTTGGTGGGAGCCGGCAGAAAATCTTTTAAAAAATGAAGCAGATGCTCCCACACTTTGTTCATTTTCGGCCCCGGGTGGGCTAGCTCCCAGAGGCATTGTTTTAATAATGGAGGGAGGGCACACGGGCCCCCATCCTGGGCAGGGCCGGACTGGCTACCAGGCGTTTTGGAATGCTGCCAGCTGGAGGCTGATTTTGTTGATGGGGACCTGCGTGTGCTGAACGAAATTGCGTTTTGCTTTGTTGATTTCGAAGCACACGCAGGTCTCCATCAACGAAATTAGCCCCCACCGCAGTGACATAAGCTCCCAGCTCGGCAGCATTCCAAAACGCCCGGTAGCCAGTCCGGCCCTGATCCTGGGGCTCATTATACCTCGGGGACCACCACCTTCTTAAAATAATAATGCGGGGGAAACCCACATGGCCTCTCTCGCTGACCTGGAGACCGCCACCTCCCCGGGGCTTGTTAAATTTTAAATGAGGGGCCTGTTGGACCCCCCAAGTATATTATTCGCGGGGGCCCGCATGGACCCCCTGCAGCCCTGGGGGCCGCCACCTTCCTGGGGCTTTAATTTCATAAAATACTGGGGGCCTCGTGGACCTCCTGCAAACCTGGGGACCCCCACCTCCTCGTAGCAAATATAAACAAAGGAGCCATAGAAGGCCCTGGGAAAGCTGCCCCTCAGGGCCGGCTCCAGCAATATCTCAGGGTGCCAAGCCCCCAGGACATTGCAGTTTGCTATGGCTTGGAGGAAGCACTGCACCCGCCAAGCCATAGCAAACTCTGCTCTGCTTCGAGTAAGAGAGAGCAGAAAATGCTTTTGCCTACTCAAAGCGGAGCAGAATTTCTTTTGGACAGAGGAAGCTGCATATTAGCAGCTCTCTTTGTCTAAAACCAAGGCCGGCTCCCGCAGGAACCTCCCCACTATCATAAGCTTCAGCAATGCGCGGCGTGGAGTAGTGATCAGGCCCTGAGTCCAACCTCCATGCATGGCCTTCACTCAAGTGTGCAGAATGGGGTTGGCCTTGAAACATTTCAAGAAGACTGGGTATGTTTTATGATCTTTCTCTCCACTGTGATTATTAAGTAGGCACTAAAACAATGAAGCTGTGTAGACGTCTGGTTCGCTCGATTTAACACTACGATATGTGCAAAATGGTAATATGATAATGGAAATAATGTATATATTCAGGAGTATTTTTTAATGTCTAATATTGCACATATGACTTATTATAGACAAGTTTGGAGGAATTACATACCTGCCAGTGACGCATATCATAAGATACTTGTACTTGGATACTGATATGGATTTGTGTAATGTATTATTACAAGTGTTAAAATGGCCGACCTGGTCATGGCTTCCTGAAATATGCAAGGCATGCCCGTCTTCTATGTTGATGTAATTATTTCACTTTAAATGTTTGCCGGGAATAAACCTCACCCACCCGTGAGCAAGGACTGGAATATGCCCAAACGTGTTGGGTTATTTCGGCATTTGAGCAATAAACTCTTTATGAAGTAAATTGGAGCAAGCAGTCATTATCACTGGATGGGAGTTCACATTCTGTGTTTTTTTTTAAGCTACTGGAAGTGATTCATTATAGTTACTAAAACAAATTAGATCAGAGGAGACTTTGTATTACAGATCAATTTTGCATCCTTTGAAAGTTCTATGAAAGTTCTATGAACATTTTCAGTAGCCCTTCAGAAAAAGGCTCTTGCAGTGGTCAAATGTATTGCTCTAAAATCTTTCATTTTTTGGAAGGGAATATGTACAATCATTGGGAAAGTTAATCCATCTAGCTTTGCCTTGCCAATATTTTATGGTGCCAATATTGGCTTTGCAAATGTCAGATGCTTTGCAAATTCCATAGCGATGACCTGCCATTTTGAAAGTATAGAAAACATTTTTTCTATTCTTTTATAGAAAACATTCTTTTTTATACTTTTGGTGGAGCATAGGACCTTATGATTCAGAATTTATGTTTCAGCATTTCTTGAAATAAGGTCCCTGCTCTTGCTTGGCCCTAATACTATGGATCTTTGCCATAGGAAATAATTAATCAGCAGCTAAAAATCAACATTCAAATTTAAATATCACGGTTAAACATCAATTATTGGGAGACAATGATGAGATTCCGGAATGAGTTTAAAGGGTTTTAATCTCTTAGATATTTCTTTATTAGTCATCAATAAGTAATCAATTCATCAGTAATACAATACAGAACAATTGCATGGGCGCATTCCATATAAGTAGAGGCCCTATTGTAAATATTAAGATGAGAAAAGTATCTTAAACTCATAAAGAGTTTGAAATCAAGAGTTGAAAGCATAAAGTATTAAGCAATTCAATTTGTACTTCCCATGAAGTGAAGTTCTGAAATTCAGTGGAGTCTCAGAAAAAACAGCATTAATCAGGCAAGGTAAATGAATAAAGGTCGGCTCAGAGAATAGGGTTTCAGAGTACAGAGACTCTGAGAAGTTCTCCCAGGTGTGTAGAATAGGAAATTAACATCTGCCAAACAAGCTCTCTTCCTAGTCTAGGAACACACACTAATATAACATTTTGATATCTAAACTAATACAATTTTGGCACTAGTCCAGTTTCTTTGTCCAATGGGATTGTGCTGCATGGTCTTATATGCTGCTATCTGTATTTTAACCCTTTTTAGCACTTGATTTCTCTTGGTTTTAACAACTGAATGTCATTTTATTACGGTATCGCACCTGAGTGAAGTCTTCTCACTCTCTGGTCCGCCACGGGGGCTCCCGTTTGAGCAGAGAGAGTGTAGAGTGCTTACTGCCTTTGCTGGCCGCGATTTTGGGTGGTTAGCGGTTCAGCTCTTGAACTATTTCTGGGAGAGGACACTTAAAAGGAATGGGAAATGGCGCGCCAAATGCAAGCCGGTCTGTGCCCGTCCGCGCCTGGACCGGGTCCAGGGCTGGATACCCTTGCCGCTTTGGGCCTGTGCATTTGACTCGAGATACGATTATAGGACTTAATAAGGTTAAGAGGGAAAGCTGCACCAATATTGATTGCTCTCTTTTAAAGACTAACTCAGCTATGCATTGTTTAACGTGTGGCCTAAAAGTAAGAGCCAAACCCAGTAAGCTTTTCTCTGAGACCAAAGCCCATTTAAATGAAAGAGCTTTTATATACACCCCAAAAAAGATAAGGGCCAATAATCAGGAAAATAAAACATTAAGTGGTTCTAGTAAAGATGGCAAAATCAAAATTACCATGATATCATGCGTATTATTAAACACTAGATCTTTAATAAAGCACAGCACTGAATTTCACTTATTTATGGAAACACATAGACCCTCGCTTGCTTTTCTTACCGAAACATGGGCTGACACCACCTGTGATATAGATATACAGGCAGCGCTACCACAAGGCTTTAACATCTACAGGTGTGACAGGAAACACAAGCGGGGAGGAGGGGCAGCAATCATTGTGAGAGAAGACTTAACATCTAGCTGTCAACCATCTGTATCCTCTTTTGGGGAAACAATGTTATTCTCTATAGAGATTACTAAGCAACTATCATTCAAGGGTATAGTACTCTATAGACCTCCAAACCCCAAAAAAGACTTTCCCCAGGAAATAGCTTGTATTCTGGAAAACTTTATTCTAGAAACAAACTTTACAGTCCTGGGAGATTTTAACTTCCATTTAGAGGCAAATTCAGACCTTGACACTGCCTCGCTCCTGCAAACTCTCTCTGCATTAGGCCTAGACCAAATCGTTCTTGAACCAACACATCAGGCAGGGCATACTTTGGATTGGATTTTCAATAATAAACTCAACCTAGTCAATGTAAAGACCTCTCAAGTAGCTTGACCATAGAGCAATCTTCTTTGATTTGTTGCTTCCGCAATCCAACCTGAACACGGAAAAATCTTCTCCCTTTCACCTCTCCTGAAACTGGCGAAATGTGAAAGCAAATCACTTTAATATTATACTTAAAAACACAAATCTAGTGGCAGAAAATGATGCGGAGACAGTAGCCAAACAATATAACAAATGGCTGCAAACTGCATCAAATCAAGTAGCACCTGTCAAAATGGTCACATTAAAGCGACAAAATCCCTCAGCTCCCTGGTTTTCACCGGAGCTTAGGAAATGTAAGCAAAATTGCAGGAAACAGGAAAGAAAGTAGAGAGTGGCATATAAAGAGGAAGAAAAGGAAAAATATAAACAGTCAATAGCTATATACAAAGATAGTATCGTGAAAGCTAAGGTAGAATATTTCACAACGAAGATTGAGGAGGCAAAAGACTCAACCAAGGAGCTTTTTCGCACAGTGAATTAATAACTAATCACAACACAAAAGCTATGACTGCCAATCAGTCTCTTCGTAATTCACTGTCAGATTTCGTCTTAAAAAAAGTAGAATCAATCATTAAAAAATTCTCAGATGGTAAACTATGCACTATGTTGACACCCGCTACTGAGAGCAATCACCCCCTCAATACAACCAACACCTTGACTGAATTTGTTCCTCCACTAACAGAGTATATCATAAACCTATTAAACACCGCCACCTCAGGCTCACCAGATGATCCATGCCCGCCAAATATAACTAAACTAGCAGCAGAAATCATTGCATCTAAATTAACACCTATTTATCAAAGTATGTGCGTAACAGGCACTTTCCCAAAGATCTGATAAAAGGGAGTTTTGATCCCTCTATCTATTGTCCAATTTCCCGTCTCCCATTCACAGCCAAAATAGCGGGAAGATTTCTGAAAGAACAATTGGTTTCTTTCATCGAGACCAACAAACTTCTGGATAGAACACAATTTGGGTTCCGGACGGACCAGAGTACGGAAACAGCTTTGCTCAAGGCAACCGAAGAGATCAGGCAAGCACTAGATCAAGGAAAAGGGGCAGCCCTGATTCTGCTTGATCTCTCGGCGGCATTTAACACTGTCAATCATAAATTACTATTAAGTCGCCTAACTACCTGCGGAATCACAGGTCAGGCGTAGAACTTACTAAAATCCTACTTAGCGGATCGGGAGCAAGTAGTGAAGTTAGAGAACTTTACTTCTCACTCGCTGTCCCTGCCATGTGAAGTCCCACAGGAATCCTCGCTGAACCCTACTCTTTTTAACATTTATGTTTCCCCTTTCGCAGATCTGATAAGAAATTTTGTATTTTCACTCACATCCTATGCTGATGATACCCAAATTGTTGTCTCCATAGGGAAAAATGATGATAACACTGGAAACAGATTTCAGAACTGCATGATAGCTGTCCACGATTGGATAGATAAAAATTGCCTCAAACTGAACTCAGAAAAAACAGAGGTCCTACTGATGGATCAAAATCACATTTTTGGGGTCCGTCAGCCTGGCCAACCGATATGGGCCCAATACCCCTCCCAGTGGAAAAAGCGCGAAACCTGGGTGTGATTATTGATACCAAAATTGACTTACAAATCATGTAAATAAACTTACTTCTTCCACATTTAACACCCTTAGAATAATTTAAAAAGTGTTGCCTTTCATACTGCCAACCTACAAAAAACATTAGTTACCTCGCTAATCCTGTCTAAAAAAGATTATTGCAACAGTCTGCTTCTGGATACCCATAAGTATAACTTAAACAAACTTCAGGTCCTGCAAAACGGTGCGGCTAGGCTTTTACTGAAAATCCCCAAATTCTGTTCAGTTGCCCAAAACCTGAAAGATCTGCACTGGCTTCCTGTTAAGCAAAGAATAACCTTTAAGGTGTTATGTTTAACCTATAAGGCAATTCATAATCTTGGTCCTGACTTCTTGAATCAAAGTTTTAAACAGTATGTTCCTGCTAGAAAGCTTTGTTCAGCCACTGCTAACCTATTGGTACAGCCTAGATTAAAAAAAGTACGATGGGGTGGAAAGAGCATTGTGCTGGAAGCATCCAAAGTATGGAATGCACTTCCCCTCTGCATAAAAAACGAATCTACTCTCCTTTCTTTCAGGAAGGCTATAAAGACCTAGGGGCCGATTATGATGGCGGGCGGACTTTGTCCGCCCGCCATCGCCCCGGTAAATGGGACCGCCCGCTATGTGTGCGGCGGTCCCGCACATGTGATTTGGATGCCACCCCCACGGTGGCGGTGGCATCCCCCATTTCCAGCATTGTGGCGGGCGGTGCTTACAACACCGCCCGCCACAGTGCTGGAAATGCATGTTGTGCATCTGCATGCACAACGTGACAGGCACCGCGCGGTGCCTGCCACCTTGTGCATGCAGATGCAGGGGGGTACCATAGGTACCCCCATGTGCAGCCCCCACCCCCCAACACCCTGGGGGCCCGCAACGGGCCCCCAACAGCAAGTCCGCTAGCCTTTCCATGGCGGGACGCCACCATGGAAAGGCTCATCTCCGCCGGCATCATAATATGGATGGCGGTGTCTTGCAGACACCGCCACCATATTAAACCCTTTTCCGCCCGGTCGACTGTTCGGCCGGGCGGAAAACATGCGGACGGTCTTACCGTCTGCCGGGCTCCCCTCCGCCATGGTAATATGGCGGGGGGAATTTGTTGGCGGACGGGCGATTATGGCGGGCGGATCGCCACCGCCATGGGGGCGGTGGCGATCCGCCCGACATCGTAATCGACCCCCTGGTTATTCAACTCCTGATAACTCTTATGACAGCCCTTGGCTGACACTCGCAGTTGATACATTACAGCGCTTAGACGCCTCAGGGCAATAATGCGCTATACAAATACAGTTAACTTAACATAACATATCTTCATGGGAACAGAATTCTTCCACAGTCTACGCTGTCTTTAAAAAAAGACTTACAAATATTAAGTGTTGTATGTACATTACTAATAACATTGTACAATTTGTGGTTTGGTACCCACTCGCCTCTCTTCTTAAAAATGAAAGAGTTCATGGAACATTTTACCAAGATTTAAATACATTTCTACTGTATTTTATGGGTCATGTTTCAATGGGAAGTTCGAAAACTATCTTTTCTACTCGATTATTTCTTTCAATACATTTTATCATTGAACTCTTCACTTAGTCACATTACCAAGAATATTGACCCAAGGTCAGTAAAAAATGAAAAGTAAAACTGCATCCTAAAGCATTTCTAACTTGAAATGCCTATCTATGAAAGCCTAGTGCTCTCAAACAAAGCATGGTCCTCTTGGGGCCCTATGTTACTTTAGTGGGCTCATTAATTACTGTGATACTAATCTTGGAGTAATTTATATACAGGAGTGGCTCCTCTGCTTTGGGGGAGGAGCGTCGCCCCACTACTTTTAAGCAGTGAGAGACATAAAATGATAATAATTTTGAGTTATTATCATTTTATGCTTCGTGTCCTGCTTCTTTGCGGCGGGCGGGGTGGCTCTGCTCTCGGGGCAGGGGAGGAGTGGTTCGCCTACTCTCTCGGGCCGCCCAAACCAGTCATGCGCACTTTCCCCGTTCTCCATGCAGGCTGCATTACAGCCTGCATGGAGAACATGCCCTCCCCTCCAGCCCCTGGCTGAGCGCAGTGTCACGGCACTCAGACCAATCACAACGCTGCATTGCAGCGCTGTGTTTGGCTTAGGGGAGGGAGCCTGGCTGCCTGCTTCCTGTTCGGAGCAGAGACGCAGGACCCGGCCTCAAGGTACGTTTCTTTTTAATTCCGGCCAATCCCCCCCGCGCCTGCTCATCACCCACGAGCCATGCCGGCCGCCACTGCTTATATATAGATCCTATATTTAGTGTTATTTTTATTTAGTTTTCATTTCATGTTAGTCCAATTTTAAGTAGCTATTTCTGTAACTTTTTCTGTAGCTAATGCTTTTTGGAGGGGTCCCTGACTTGCCTTCCTTTTTTTATTTCTGCTTTTGAGGGAAACACCTATCTCCCTTCTCAAGATTTGTACACAAGATTTTTATTAAAGCTTTTGATCTACACAGAGATCAGCAGTAAAAATACCAACAAGTGAAACTTGATACAATAAAATTACAAACGAGTCTACAAGATACAGCAATTAATAAATATTTAAAAAACTCTTGAAAAATATAAAAAATATAAAATTTCGATAACATATAATTTCATAAGCTGGGTTGTATAAGAACTGGACAGCTGCTCTAGCCGATTTAATGTTGATTTTAAAAATAGGGCAAACAAATAACACATGATCCACTGTTTGTAATGCGCCATTTCACAAATTACAACTCCTATCATCCCAGTTATCTCCCTTGTCCTAATAATTCTGTTACATAGTTAATTTTAGTTAACTTAAACCATGGCCTTACTCCTTACTAGTTACCTCTTCGTTTCTGAGTTTTTGTTCCATATAAATTGTGTTACCAATATTTGTTGCCCGATTGTATTGCTTCCCAAAATGTAATTTCCAATGTAATCACCTCAACCCTCACCTTAACACTCATAAGTTGCCCTACCTTGCATAGCTCCTTTTGCCTGTGCATCAGTACATGAAACTGTGGGTTAGTTGTACAAACCATTTTTCTGGTCGCAAATGGCCCGATTCTGCGAATCGGACCGTATAAAACTGGAAAAATGCATTTTTGAATGTACAAAATGCGATTGGGTAACTTGTTACTGAATCGCAATTTGCATTTACGATTCGGTATGTGGAAGGGGCATGCTTTGGGCGCCCCTTCGAAGTACTCAATCCAAATGGTATGTATTAATGTTTTGCAACTAAATTCTGGTTGCAAAACAGTAATACTTTACCACCAGCTTAAAACTGGTGGTAACCCATTCACAAAGGAGAAGGCCTTCCCCTTTATGTTAGAAAAATATTTTTTAAGAGCAGGCAGTGATCCCAAAACGAAACGTCAAAGTTTCATTTTTTATTTTTAAACTCATCCAGTTTTCCTCCCAGGAAAATGGGCTGCATTTAAAAAAAAAAAGGAAAGCAATCACAGACATGGTGGTCTGCTGACCTCAGCAGGCCACCATCCCTGTGATGACTACGATTCCTACTGGGTCGCAAATTGCGACCTACCTCATTAATATGCATGAGGTAGGTCTATTTGAGACCCACTAGGAATCGACCCACTAGGAATCGCTAATGAAACTTAAAAGAGTTTCATACATTAGGAATACCGATTTTCTTATTGTGTTTCGGAGGGAATCGCAATTAAGACATTGGTATTCCTAATGTTAGTACATCAGACCCATTTGTGTTCTTATCCAAGTTGTAACAAATGATAGCTCCGTCTTCCCTTCCCTTCAGCTCTCTGTAACATAAGAAGTGCTTTCCACGAAATATTTCACCTTGTGTAATAATGCAAAGTAAGCTAGAAATTTGCTGTCAAGCAAAAATTGATTTTTTACTTTACTCAATCTCAAGTTTCAACGTTACAAGGTTAGGTCCGGATAATGCTGTCAACATAAATGAGCACGTCGTCTAAGGACTAATTTCTGTTAGATGCAAACTGCAAACAGATGATGACCTGTGCTGTTGATTAACGGATCAGTGAAAGGTGCAGGCGCCGGGGCACTGGTGGGCAAGCGCTATCCCTTTCAATCTGTGGAGGTCACGGCAGGTCCCAGGTGCTGAAGCAGACCTGTGGATGGGATGAAAATGAAAAAAGCAGATCAGAGGCTGCCCACAAATATCACAGCGCTGATCCTCGAGGTAGGTGGCAATTGCCTGTCACAAGAATGCTGAGCAGCACAATAAAACTCTGCTGACTGGTTTTGAAGAGTCGGTGTTTGTTTACCGGTGCTTAGTGCACTACCCTTTGGATTAGAGGATATCTACTTGATCCTTTCCGCAGTAACAATAAAGATTTCAGAAAAGTTGTGGAAATATTTATTAGGAAGATGTTGAAGGATCTGTTTGTTTCTTTCTCTAAATGTTTTGTGTGTGTGTGCGTCCTTGCGTGAAGTCACAGTTTAAAGGGCACCCTTACATATGGACTGCATATACGAGGGGGCAGATTTACAAGAACTGGTGCATCCCAGCATATTAGCAGGGATGCGCCAGTTAAATTGCGTCACGTAAAAAAACCCTTGCGCCACCATGGATGCGCCGCATTTACAATGCGGCGCACCGTGGAGCAAGGATAGACAGATGCGTGACGCATCTTTTCGGCGTAAAGGCAGCGCATTGCTGGAGTCGTGTCGCAAGTATGAGGCATCTTCAGCAATGGTTAGGAATGCCTATTCCTAACATGCTGCATCATTCCTTACGCCTGCTTCAAGCAGGCGCAAGGTTTTGAAGCAGTGGCGTCCTAAAAGTGACTCAGTGAAATCTTGTAGATTTCACTGCATCACTTTCACAAGGCTTTCTCGCGTCGGAACGCCCACCCTGCATACATTATACCTGACGCAGGTATAATGTAGCACAGGGCTTTACAACATGACGCATCTCCCTAGATGCGTCACATTGTATATATGTCGCAACGTGGCGCATTGTTTACAACGCCGCTGCGTCACAGAAGTGATGCAACAGCAGCGTAAAGTTGTCGCAAGGGGCTTGTAGATCTGCCCCGAGGTGTATAAGTGCATTTCGATTTTAATGAAGTGTTTCACCTTTATTGTTTACTGATGTTTTGAACTAACATGAGCGAAAAAATTGAACAGCAGTTTCAAAAGTTAAACAGTTTTCAGAGTGACATACTTCCGCTCACTCGTATTTACTGCGCAGCAAACCTTGAAAGACACGTTAAAACCAGCACACTCGATGTTGGGATGGAAAACTCGTCCAAATGGTGCGTGCCCTAACTGTGCTGACGTCTGGATCCCTAATGTTAATTCTTGTTGTCTTAGGTAACCACAGATCATGCGTGTGCGCCATGACATAGACCTGTCTCATGGATTGTAATCTTGTTGGACTGGGAGGAACACCCAAAGCGCTACCGTCGTAGCTGTGTAAGGGCTACTGCCTTTACCAGAAAGTGAGCAAACACAAGGAGATGATGGACGGAGCGCTGAAACTTTTCAGACACTCACCCCCAGTCACAGATCTGGGTTGAATCCATCATCATTCTTTAGCTCACTTCGCCACCAGACCCAGCTATATGCAAATCAGTCTTGACCCTGTGCCTCATGGGAACAGTCCAGCCCGAACTGCCAAACCAGGTCTTCCCTGAACCGGAAACAAGCATCCTGGGACCGGTTTCTGGGTAACACCCTTCATCTGCCAAGCTAGCTTGAATCCAGTGGCAAAGTGAGCAAGGGACCCACGTCTGGGCATACCCTGCCAACTTAGGGCGAACAAAGCAAACACAAGAAGATGATGGATGGAGCGATGAAACTTTTCAGACACTCACCCCCAGTCCCAGATCTGGGTTGAATCCATCATCATTCTTTAGCTCACTTCGCCACCTCAGTTCAGACCCAGCTATATCCAAATCAGTCTTGACCCTGTGCCTCATGGGAACAATCCAGCCTGAACTGCCAAGGCAGGTCTTCCCTGAACCGGAAACAAGCATCCTGGGACCGGTTTCTGGGTAACACCCTTTATCAGCCAGGCTAGCTCGAATCCAGTGACAAAGTGAGCAGGGGACCCAAGTCTGGGCATACCCTGCCAACTTAGGGTGAACAAAGCAAACACAAGGAGATGATTGACGGAGCGCTGAAACTTTTCAGACACTCACCCCCAATCACAGATCTGGGTTGAATCCATCATCATTCTTTAGCTCGCTTCGCCACCTCAGTTCAGACCCAGGTATATCCAAATCAGTCTTGACCCTGTGCCTCATGGGAACAGTACAGCCCGAACTGTCAATCTAGGTCTTCCCTGAACTGGAAACAAGCATCCTGGGACCGGTTTCGGGGTAACACCCTTCATCAGCCAGGCTAGCTTGAATGCACTGGCAAAGTGAGCAAGGGACCCCCGACAGGGGATACCCTGCCAACTTAGGGCAAACAAAGCAAACACAAGGAGATGATGGACGGAGCGCTGAAACTTTTCAGACACTCACCCCCAGTCACCGATCTGCGTTGAATTCATCATCATTCTTTAGCTCGCTTCTCCACCTCAGTTCAGACCCAGCTATATGCAAATCAGTCTTGACACTGTGCTTCATGGGAACAGTCCAGCCGGAACTGCCAAGCCAGGTCTTCCCTGAACCAGAAACAAGCATCCTGGGACTGGTTTCTGGGTAACACCCTTCATCAGCCAGGCTAGCTTGAATCCAGTGGCAAAGTGAGCAAGGGATCCACGTCTGTGCATACCCTGCCAACTTAGGGCGAACAAAGCAAATACAAGGAGATGATGGACGGAGCGCTGAAACTTTTCAGACACTCACACTCACCCTCAGTCTCAGATCTGGGTTGAATCCATCATCATTCTTTAGCTCACTTCGCCACCTCAGTTCAGACCCAGCTATATGCAAATCAGTCTTGACCCTGTGCCTCATGGGAACAGTCCAGCCCGAACTGCCAAGGGTCAAGACTGATTTGCATATGGCTGGGTCCAAACTGGAATGGCATGGGGAGCAAAAAAACAATGGATTTATGCCCAGATCTCTGTACTGGGGTGAATGTATGACATTGTTCTGCATTCTGTCCATCAATTGTTCTTTTTGCATTTGTCACCCCGAGTGGGACGGGTATGCCCAGACATGGGTCCCGTGCTCTCCATGCCACTGGAGTCAAGCTATATTGGCTGATGAGGGGTGAAACTCCAAAACCAGTTCTAGGATGCTTGTTTCCAGTCCAGGGAGGACCTGGCTTGGCAGTTTGGCATGGACTGTTCCCATTGGGAGCAGGGTCAGGACTGATTTGCATATGACTGGGTCCAAATTGGAATGGCATGGTGAGCAAAAAAACAATGGATTTAGGCCCAGATCTCTGTACTGGGGTGAATGTATGACATTGTTCTGCATTCTGTCCATCAATTGTTCTTTTTGCATTTGTCACCCCGAGTGGGGACGGGTATGCCCAGACTGGGTCTTGTGCTCTCCATGCCACTGGAGTCAAGCTATCCTAGCTTATGAGGGGTGAAACCCCAAAACCTGTCCTAGGATGCTTGTTTCCAGTCCAGGGAGGACCTGGCTTGGCAGTTCGGGCTGGACTGTTCCCATTGTGAGAAAGGTCAAGACTGATTTGCATATGCCTGGGTCCAAACTGGAATGGCATGGTGAGCAAAAAAACGATGGATTTAGGCCCAGATCTCTGTACTGGGGTGAATGTTTGACATTGTTCTGCATTCTGTCCATCAATTGTGCTTTTTGCATTTACCCGAAGTGAAACAGCGTGAGCGCGATGGTGGCAGCATACCATATAGTGATCAGTAGGAGCGAGCAGGTCATTTTTAGGTCGAGCCCAGAGTCAGCACGCATGCGTTGCTCCGCGAGGCATGGTGTATTCCATCTGTGGAGTTTGGCCATGCCCACCTCCTTTCATAGGCTCCTTCCAGTGCCGTTCGAGGTGTCTTTCTTTTGTGTGGTGCATTGGTGCCATTTGTCCCTCCTGGCGACTGGCCCTGTTACAAGGGTCATTTCGCTTCAGGACATGTCTTTTACTTGCAAAGCACTTTTTCAACATTTATTTTTGGCCAGAACACAAGCGCTCCTGTTTTGAGTCACTGTTATAACGTCATTTTTACAGCTCCCTGCAATGCGTTCAATTCTTAATGTAGTATGTGGGGAGACTGCTCACTATTACTTAAGGTAGCACTACCTAAATATAGCTTCCAATAACAATAAATATACAACATAAAAGATGCCACAGTAGAAAAGAAACTGCAAGATACATTTACCATTTAAGTTTCTTGCAGAAGTTCGGAGCAGAACAGACGTGCAATCTGTTGTAGAGGTAAAATTGGCACCCAAATCGGAGTGCAAATGCTGTTCATATAGTCCACAGTAGAAAACACAGCGTTACATTGGATTGTTTTTTAATGGTAATTATATATATATATATATATATATATATATATATATATATATATATATATATTACCTACTGGCGGTCGCCAGCAGGTAGTTATAGTTAGAACCTAGTTTCCATAGGAAAATAGTTTTTTAATTTACCAATAACTTTGGCGCCATTTGACGAATCTTCATGAAATTATCAAAACTAATTGTTCACTCAGGTCAGCTCCTGTCTTGAAAGTTTCAGGGTGATTCGTGAAGGGGGGGCCGAGAAAAAAGGGGGGTCCCAAAACGTGTTTTCTCCATGTTAATTTCCATTGGAAACTTTAGACACGGCTACAGCCTGAACTGCTGAACGGAATTACACCAAATTTGGCAGAGAGATAGCTCTAGGTCCAGAAAGCATGCTTTTTTAAAAAAATGGTGTAATTCCGTTCAGTAGTTTTTGAGATATTTAAAGATTTACAGATATCGATATTTGAGAATTGTGAGATCTGATTGGCTGAGCCCTCCCGAGCAGGAGCTTGCCTCTGATTGGCTGCCAACACTTCAAACCAGGAAGTGTTGGCAGCCATCTTGTGACTCGGTACCGAGGGAGAAGAAAAAAGGTGAGTAAAACATTAAAAAGAAGAAAAGGGGGCAGGGTAAAAACACCCTGGCCCCCTAGGCCTGCTCAGGGGGTCCCACAGGGATCCCCATGCCCAATAAAAGCATTTGTTTTTCATTTTCGGCCGTAGTCGCTCTGGGTGCGCAAACCCAGTCAAAAATGAAAAACAAATGAAGCGCGGACTCCCGCACTTTGTTTTTTAAAGCCCCCGGGTGGGCCAGGTCCCGTGGGCAGTGCTTATTTATGTAGCGGGGGCCCCAGCAGCCCCGGGGACAGCCACCTCCCCGGGGCTTAATTGTTTATGCGCGGGGGCACACGGCCCCCCTGCAGCCTCGGGGACCGCCACCTCCCCAGGGCTTATATTTAAAATGCGTGGGGGGGCTCCTGCCGCCCCACGCTGCCCCGAGGACTGCCACCTCCCCTGGGCAATCCTTATTAATGTGCGGGGGCCTCGCGGGCCCCCCCAAGCCCCGGGGACCTCCACCTCCCCGGGGCTTAAAATAAAACAAAATGAAGTGTGGGGGGCTCCTGCCTCCCGCACACTGCCCAGGGGACCACCATTTCCCCGGGGCACTCTTTAATTAAATGCGGGGGTCCGTTGCGGACTCTCGAGCCCCGGGGACCACCACCTCCCCGGGGCTTTAATTAGTAAAGGAGGGGGGCCGCGCGGCCCCCCTCCTGGAGCCCTTGATGGCCCTGGGGACCGCCACCCCCCAGGGACGGCTCCTGCAATGTCCTGGAGTGCCCACCCCTGTCATTGCAAACTCTGCTTTGGTTTTTGGAAGCGAGAGCAGGAAACCTGCTCTCGCTTCCAAAAACCAAAGCAGATTGCTTTTGCACAAGGGGAGCTGCATGTCAGCAGCTCCCCTTGTGCAAAAGCAATGCCAGCTCCCGCAGGAGGCGGGGAGCCGGGGGGACCGTGGGGGCATTGGGGCTCTCCCCACGGTCCCTAACAGTTAGGCCAGGCCCCGGGGGATGGGGTCCCCGGGGCCAGAAGTGGCCCGGGAGAGGGGCCACGCGGCCCCCCTCCCGCAAATAAAAAATAAAATAAAAAAAACAGCAGGCCGGCCCCGGGGGATGGGGTTTTGATGTCACTGAGCATGTCATGAGTGATGTAATATGTGACGTCATCAGCAGTGCATTGCGGGGGCGCGAGTTATAGTTAGCTCTACTAACTATAACAGCTGAATTTCTCTGGTTTTATACGAGTGAAATATCCAACTAACTATTACGTCCCTGCAACCTATGGTTTTTTTGGAGAATTTTTAAGGTTTTTTAAATGCTAATTTCTAACTATAACGTCCCTAAAACCTATGGTTTTTTCAGTGAATATATAAATATATATATATATATATATATATATATGTATATATATATATATGTAAAACAATCTCCCCCGGTTCAAGGAGCACTCAGAAACAAACCCAGTGCAGGCAGCCAGTATTCCATCATTCAAAGCTTTATTTACAAGCCTAACGCGTTTCGGAGTTTTATACTCCTTGCTCACAGGCATCATGTGCAGCTGCGTAGTATGGAAAGAAGCATATGTCCCAGAGTGGTTTTTCTATTCCAATTGCCCTCCAGTGGGCCTCACAATTGAGTAAGTCTATTATGGTGCATTCTGGGATGTATAGTACAGTACCTCTGATATCCTCGAGGAATGCCTCTTTCAAATATTGTTTCCTGTGTAGGCTCTGCGCAGCAACATGCAATCATTTCAAAGTTATTTTTCCCCTGGTGGGCCTCCGAATGAAAAATCACTGCAATTAATGCCAGTCTGTAACCCAAACGGACTTGAAAAACTTCCATGTCCTTGGCCCCTCATTACGAGGTGGTGCCTCCTCACGGCTGGACCGCCGTCAATTAATGTGTAAAACAATCTCCCCGGTTCGAGGAGCACTCAGAAACAAACCCAGTGCAGGCAGCCAGTATTCCATCATTCAAAGCTTTATTTACAAGCCTAACGCGTTTCGGAGTTTTATACTCCTTGCTCACAGGCATCATGTGCAGCTGTGTAGTATGGAAAGAAGCATATGTCCCAGAGTGCCTTTTCTATTCCAATTGCCCTCCAGTGGGCCTCGCAATTGAGTAAGTCTATTATGGTGCATTCCGGGGGAGATTGTTTTACATATATATATATATATATATTATCTACTGGCGGTCGCCAGTAGATAGTTATAGTTAAAACCTATTATCCATAGGAAATCCGCGACATTCTATTTGAAATAACGTTGGCGCCGGTTGACGAATCTTCGCGAAAGTTTCCAACTTGTTGGGCGTTCCGGTCCGCTCCTATCCTGAAAGTCTCGGGGTGATACGTCAAGCGGGGGCCGAGAAAAAAGGGGGTCCCAAAACACGTTTTCCCCATTCATTTTTCCATAGGAACCTTTAGTCGCAGCTACAGCCCGAACTGCTGAACGGAATTACACCAAATTTGACAAAGAGGTAGCCCTTGGTTCAGTGTCGTGCCTTTTGCTTAAATGGTGTAAATCCGTTCAGTAGTTTCTGAGAAAATCAAAAGTAAAGTCACATATATATCTGGGCGGAGCCTAACCACACATGTCATCGTGAGATCTGATTGGCTGTCAGCACTTCATCCTGGAATTGCTGGCAGCCATCTTGGGACCAATATAAATGATAGTACCTCATTGAAATGCATTGTAGTGAATAGAAGATTTTGAGGGTCACCAAAAGGAGAACTATAAAGGGTGATAACAGGCTTTAGTTACATTAGAATTTATTTGTTGATGGTACCATACTAATTTTAGGAATTGTGGTGTATTCTAAGGTGATTTTACCATGTGAAAAACCTTCTGCTGGGATATCATGAATCATGTTTGAGAGAACACTATTTTCTCATGCTTGTCCCATGGAGGTTTGGAAGGTGCTCCAGAAGCTAAAATGAGAGCATATTTTCTGTAAATTCACATTATCTTTCTCACTCATGTGAGAATGAAGTCTGACATTCTCAGTAAAACATGTACATCCAACAAGGGCAGAGACTGTCAGTTGATTCCTTTGTGTTCTACTGCAGCTTCCCAGAGTGTTCTAAAGAACAACTAGAGTGCTAACAGCCTTACTTATGACAAAAGTATGGCACACCTGAAGCCATCTTGATTGGAATAAACTGGTAACACTTAAACAATTTAATTTAAAAAGGAACAAAATGATGGGGTTCATTTTGTCATAGAAATTATGGTTAGTGCTGTAGAAAGAAAAATTAGGACATGTTTCAAGTGTGATCTCAAATATCTTCCTGTTATATTTCAACAGGAGCAGCCTGCCAGTTGATGCCTTTGTGTTCTACTGCAGCTTCCCAGAGTGTTCTAAAGAACAACTAGAGCGCTAACAGCCTTACTTATGACAAAAGTATGGCACACCTGAAGCCATCTTGATTGGAATAAACTGGTAACACTTAAAACATTTAATTTAAAAAGGAACAAAATGATGGGGTTCATTTTGTCATAGAAATTATGGTTAGTGCTGTAGAAAGAAAAATTAGGACATATTTCAAGTGTGATCTCAAATATCTTCCTGTTATATTTCAACAGGAGCAGCCTGCCAGTTGATGCCTTTGTGTTCTACTGCAGCTTCCCAGAGTGTTCTAAAGAACAACTAGAGCGCTAACAGCCTTACTTATGACAAAAGTATGGCACACCTGAAGCCATCTTGATTGGAATAAACCAGTAACACTTAAAACATTTAATTTAAAAAGGAACAAAATGAGGGTTCTTTTTGAAATAGAAATTATGGTTAGTGCTGCAGAAAGAAAAATTAGGGCATGTTTTAAGTGAGATCTCAAATCCTCTTCTATTTCATTAGAAAATTCTGACATGCAGACTGAAACAATCACTTTCAATACCAGCAGCAGACTACCAGTTAACTCCCTGGTGAGCAGTAGCTTTACTCCAGTGATCTAATGAGCAACTAGAGTGCTAACATTCTGAATTTATGGCAGATGTGAGACATCTGAATGCCTTCTTGATGGAATCAAAGTAAAAAACTGAAAGCATTTCCTACTGAGGAGACTGCAGTAAATGAAGAAATTAGGAAACTTCATAACAAAGAAGTCTTCCAAGATGGCCACCAGTGAAAAAGAGCCCAAA
This sequence comes from Calotriton arnoldi, assembly GCA_963921515.1. Taxonomy (NCBI): domain Eukaryota; kingdom Metazoa; phylum Chordata; class Amphibia; order Caudata; family Salamandridae; genus Calotriton; species Calotriton arnoldi. The sequence goes on from CAWUFW010022577.1 coordinate 24,527, forward strand.
TGTAGCACAAATATTACCCAGATGTAGCCCACATATAGCCCAATGACAAAAGTGTGCAAAACACTTTTATTTTTAGTTTTGCAGTTTTATGTAGTGCAGACTGGTCAGGTATTGGAGCATTGCATCTTAAAACATGACGCCCCTACACTACAAAAACACCACTGCACTACCTTAAACCCTAAAACACTACCCCCAGCACGACCCCCTACACTACACAAGCACCACTGCACTATCCTAAACCCTAAAACACTACCCCCAGCACGACCCCTACACTACCCAAACACCACTGCACTAGCCTAAATCCTAAAACACTACCACCAGCACGACCCCCTACACTTCCCAAACACCACTGCACTACCCTAAAACATGACCCCCTACACTACACAAACACCACTGCACTACCCTAAACCCTAAAACACTACCCCCAGCACGACCTCCTACACTACACAAGCACCACTGCACTACCCTAAACCCTAAAAACACTACCCACAGCACGACCCCCTACACTACACAAACACCACTGCACTACCCTAAACCGTAAAACACTACCCCCAGCACGACCCCCTACACTACCCAAACACCACTGCACTAACCTAAATCCTAAAACACTACCCCCAGCACGACCTCCTACACTACCCAAACACCACTGTACTACCCTAAAACATGACCCCCTACACTACACAAACACCACTGCACTACCCTAAACCCTAAAACACTACCCCCAGCACGACCCCTACACTACACAAGCACCACTGCACTACCCTAAACCCTAAAACACTACCCCCAGCACGACCCCTACACTGCCCGAACACCACTGCACTGCCCTAAACCCTGAAACACCAGCCCCTGCATGACCCCCTACACTGCCCGAACACCACTGCACTGCCCTAAACCCTGAAACACCACCCCTAGCACGACCCCTACACTGCCAGAACACCACTGCACTGCCCTAAACCCTGAAACACCACCCCTAGCACGACCCCCTACACTGCCAGAACACCACTGCACTGCCCTAAACCCTGAAACACCACCCCCTTCACGACCCCCTACACTGCCCAAACACCACTGCACTGCCCTAAACCCTGATACACCACCCCCAGCATGACCCCCTACACTGCCCGAACACCACTGCACTGCCCTAAACCCTGAAACACTACCCCAGCAAGACCCCCTACACTGCCCGAACACCACTGCACTGCCCTAAACCCTGAAACATCACCCCCAGCAAGACCCCCTACACTGCCCGAACACCACTGACCTAAACCCTGAAACACCACCCCCAGCACGACCCCCTACACTGCCCGAACACCACTGCACTGCACTGCCCTAAACCCTGAAACACTACCCCCAGCATGACCCCCTACACTGCCCGAACACCACTGCTCTGCCCAAAACCCTGAAACACCAGCCCCAGCACGACCCCCTACACTGCCCGAACACCACTGCACTGCCCTAAACCTTGAAACACCAGCCCCTGCACGAACCCCTACACTGCCCGAACACCACTGCACTACCCTAAACCCTGAAACATCACCCCCAGCACGACCCCCTACACTGCCCGAGCACCACTGCACTGCCCTAAACCCTGAAACACCAGCCCCAGCATGACCCCCTACACTGCCCGAACACCACTGCACTGCCCTAAACCCTGAAACACCAGCCCCAGCACAACCGCCTACACTGCCCGAACACCACTGCACTGCCCTAAACCCTGAAACACCAGCCCCAGCACGACCCCCTACACTGCCCGAACACCACTGCACTGCCCTAAACCGTGAAACACCAGCCTCAGCACGACCCCCTACACTGCCAGAACACCACTGCACTGCCCTGAACCCTAAAACACCAGCCCCAGCACAACACCCTACACTGCCCGAACACCACTGCACTGCCCTAAACCCTGAAACACCACCCGTGCATGACCCCCTACACTGCCCGAACACCACTGCACTGCCCTAAACCCTGAAACACCACCCCCAGCGCGACCCCCTACACTGCCCAAACACCACTGCACTAAACCCTGAAACACCACCCCTGCACAACCCCCTACACTGCTCGAACACTACTGCACTGCCCTAAACCCAGAAACACCATCCCCAGCACGACCCCCTATACTGCACGAACACCACTGCACTACCCTAAACCCTGAAACACTACCCCCAGCAAGACCCCCTACACTGCCCGAACACCACTGCACTGCCCTAAACCCTGAAACATCACCCCCAGCAAGGCCCCCTACACTGCCCGAACACCACTGCCCTAAACCCTGAAACACCACCCCCAGCAAGACCCCCTACACTGCCCGAACACCACTGCACTGCCCTAAACCCTGAAACACCAGCCCCAGCACGACCCCCTACACTGCCCGAACACCACTGCACTGCCCTAAACCCTGAAACACCACCCCCTGCACGACCCCCTACACTGCCCGAACACCACTGTACTGCGCTAAACCCTGAAACCCCACCCCCAGCATGACCCCCTACACTGCCAGAACACCACTGCACTGCCCTAAACCCTGAAACACCACCCCCTGCATGACCCCCTACACTGCCCGAACACTACTGCACTGCCCTAAACCCTGAAACACCACCCCCAGCACGACCCCTACACTGCACGAACACCACTGCCCCGCCCTAAACCCTGACACACTACCCCCAGCAAGACCCCCTACACTGCCTGAACACCACTGCACTGCCCTAAACCCTGAAACATCACCCCCAGCAAGACCCCTACACTGCCCGAACACCACTGCCCTAAACCCTGAAACACCACCCCCAGCAAGACCCCCTACACTGCCCGAACACCACTGCACTGCCCTAAACCCTGAAACACCACCCCCAGCAAGACCCCCTACACTGCCCAAACACCACTGCACTGCCCTAAACCCTGAAACACCACCCTGCAGCACGACCCCCTACACTGCCCGAACACCACTGCTCTGCCCAAAACCCTGAAACACCAGCCCCAGCACGACCCCCTACACTGCCCGAACACCACTGCACTGCCCTAAACCCTGAAACACCAGCCCCAGCACTACCCCCTACACTGCCCGAACACCACTGCACTGCCCTAAACCCTGAAACACCACCCTCAGCATGACCCCCTACATTGCCCGAACACCACTGCACTGCCCTAAACCCTGAAACACCAGCCCCAGCACGACCCCGTACACTGCCCGCACACCACTGCACTGCCCTAAACCCTGAAACACCAGCCCCAGCACAACCCCGTACACTGCCCGAACACCACTGCACTGCCTTAAACCCTGAAACACCAGCCCCAGCACGACCGCCTACACTGCCCGCACACCACTGCACTGCCCTAAACCCTGAAACACCAGCCCCAGCACAACCCCGTACACTGCCCGAACACCACTGCACTGCCCTAAACCCTGAAACACCAGCCCCAGCACGACCGCCTACACTGCCCGAAAACTACTGCACTGCCCTAAACCCTGAAACACCACCCCCAGCAAGACTACCTACACTGGCCGAACACCACTGCACTGCCCTAAACCCTGAAACACCACCCCTGCACGACCCCCTACACTGCCCAAACACTACTGCACTGCCCTAAACCCTGAAACACCACCCCTCAGCACGACACCCTACACTGCCCGAACACCACTGCACTGCCCTAAACCCTGAAACACCACCCCAGCACGACCCCCTACACTGCCCGAACACCACTGCACTAAACCCTGAAACACCACCCCCTGCACGACCCCCTACACTGCCGGAACACCACTGCACTGCCCTAAACCCTGAAACACCACCCCCAGCACGACCCCTACACTGCCCTAACACCACTGCACTGCCCTAAACCCTGAAACATCACCCCCAGCACAACCCCCTACACTGCCTGAGCACCATTGCTCTGCCCTAAACCCTGAAACACTAGCCCCAGCACGACCCCCTACACTGCCCGAACACCACTGCACTGCCCTAAACCCTGAAACACCACCCCCAGCACGACCCCCTACACTGCCCGAACACCACTGCACTGCCCTAAACCCTGAAACACCAGCCCCAGCAAGACCACCTACACTGCCCGAACACCACTGCATTGCCCTAGACTCTGAAACACCAGCCCCAGCAAGACCCCCTACACTGCCCGAACACCACTGCACTGCCCTAAACCCTGAAACACCAGCCCCAGCATGACCCCCTACACTGCCCGAACACCACTGCACTGCCCTAAACCCTGAAACACCAGCCCCAGCACGACCCCCTACACTGCCCGAACACCACTGCACTGCCCTAAACCCTGAAACACCAGCCCCAGCACGACCCCCTACACTGCCCGAACACCACTGCACTGCCCTAAACCCTGAAACACCAGCCCCAGCACCACCCCCTACAATGCCCGAACACCACTGTACTGCCCTAAACTCTGAAACACCACCCCTGCACCGCCCCTACACTGCCCGAACACCACTGCACTGCCCTAAACCCTGAAACACCACCCCCTGCACGACCCCCTACACTGCCCGAACACCACTGCACTGCCCTAAACCCTGAAACACCACCCCCTGCACCACCCCTACACTGCCCGAACACCACTGCACTGCCCTAAACCCTGAAACACCACCCCCTGCACCGCCCCCTACACTGCCCGAACACCACTGCACTGCCCTAAACCCTGAAACACCACCCCCAGCATGACCCCCTTTACTGCTCGAACACCACTGCACTGCCCCAAACCCTGAAACACCACCCCCAGCATGACCCCCTACCCTGCCCGAACACCACTGCCCTAAACCCTGAAACACCACCCCTGCACGACCCCCTACACTGCCCGAACACCACTGCACTGCCCTAAACCCTGAAACACCACCCCTGCACGACCCCCTACACTGCCCGAACACCACTGCACTGCCCTAAACCCTGAAACACCACCCCCAGCAAGACCCCCTACACTGCCCGAACACCACTGCACTGCCCTAAACCCTAGAACACTACCCCCAGCATGACCCCCTACACTACCCGAACACCACTGCACTACCCTAAACCCTAAAATACTCCCCCAGCACGACCCCCTACACTACCCGAACACGACTGCACTGCCCTAAACCCTAAAACACTCCCCCAGCACGACCCCCTACACTACCCGAACACCACTGCACTGCCCTAAACCCTAAAACACTCCCCCAGCACGACCCCCTACACTACCTAAACACCACTGCACTGCCCTAAACCCTAAAACACTACCCCCGCATGACCCCTACACTACCCAAATATCAATGCACTACCCTAATCCCTAAAACACTACCCCCCGCACAACCCCTACACTACCCAAAGACCACTGCACTACCCTAAACTCTAAAACAATACCCCGCACGACTCCCTACACTACCCAAAGACCACTGCACTACCCTAAACCCTAAAACACGACCTCCTACACTACACAAACACCACTGCACTACCCTAAACCCTAAAAAACTTCCCCCAGCACGAACCCCTACACTACCCAAACACCACTGCACTACCCTAAACCATAAAACACTACCCCCAGCAGTACCCCTACGCTACCCAAACACCACTGCACTACCCTAAACCCTAAAACACTACCCCCAGCAGTACCCCCTACACTACCCAAACACCATTGCACTACCCTAAACCCGAAAACACTACCCCCAGCAGTATCCCCTACACTACCCAAACACCACTGCACTACCCTAAACCCTAAAACACTAACCCCAGCACGACCCCTACACTACCCAAACACCACTGTACTACCCTAAACCCTAAAACACTCCCCCAGCACGACTCCCTACACTACCCAAACACCACTGCACTACCCTAAACCCTAAATCTACCCCCAGCATGACCCCCTACACTACACAAACACCACTGCACTACCCTAAACCCTAAAACACTACCCCCAGCACGACCCTCTTCACTACCTAAACACAACTGCACAATGTTACAGGCGTTGAAACGCAGGCCTGTGGTGCTTACTGGAAGTACCTGGTGGGCTGGTTGGGCCCCAGGGACTCTCAGGATTCAAGGTGACCTAATCCCCCAACTTACAACGCGCCACGGGGTGCGTTTGCACAGTGGTGAAGGGAGGGGCGGGGCCTCAGGTGACATGTGCGCAAACACGCCCTGTGGTGCGTTTTAAGTTGGGGAGTTAATTCCCTTTGAATCCTGGGGGCCAACTAGCCCACCAGGTACCTTCAGTAAGCACAACAGAGGTGCGTTGCAGAGAGGTGAAAAAGGTGCGTGGCCTCGGAACGCCTCTCTGCAACTCAGCTCTGTGGTCCTAACTGTAGGTACCTGGGGGCTAGTTGGACCCCAGGGACCCTCAGGATTCAAGGGGACTTAATCCCGCAACTTAAAACGCGCCACGGGGGCGTTTGCACACATGTCACCTCAGGCCCCCCTCCCTTCACCACTGTGCAAACGTGCACTGGCTCTGGTTAGTCAGAGTCAGTTACCACCAGTACCCGTCTGAAAAAGTTGTGGGCACAGGATGATTTTGCAACAAGGCCTCTTTCTGCTCCTCTGTTGGTTCTTTCTGCACATCTTTTGCTTCTTTCTGTGCATTTTTTCTTCTTTCTTCACATGTCCTACCTCTGTTGGCATAGTTAGAAACTAGCATTTAAAAACCTTTGAAATTCACTTAAAAAACCATAGGTTTCAGGCACGTTATAGTTAGAAATTAGCATTTAAAAAACCTTTGAAATTCACTGAAAAAACCATAGGTTTCAGGCACGTTATAGTTAGAAATTAGCATTTAAAAAACCTTTGAAATTCACTGAAAAAACCATAGGTTTCAGGCACGTTATAGTTAGAAATTAACATTTAAAAAACCTTTGAAATTCACTGAAAAAAACCATAGGTTTCAGACACGTTATAGTTAGAAATTAGCATTTAAAAAAACCTTTGAAATTCACTGAAAAAACCATAGGTTTTAGGGACAGTTATAGTTAGTTGGACATTGCACTCGTACAAAACCCGTGAAATTCCCCTGTTATAGTTAGTTCAGCTAACTATAACTCGCGCCCCGCAATGCACTGCTGATGACGTCACATATTACATCACTCATGACATGGTCAGTGACATCACTGATGACATCACTGATGACATCTCAAATGACATCACTGATGACATCACTGATGACATCACCCAGTGACTGTGTGTTTCTGTAAAGTTTAAATACGTTTAATATATATAGGGAAAGGCGTATTGAAGAATGCGCAGTTGCTCCACAATAAGGTAGGTAGATACCGTTCCTCGTGGCCCCCAATGTTCGTGGGGTGGTGCATTCCCGACGGCTGCGTTGCCGCCTAAACATCAAGCTCCATGGTTGCCACACACTTGGGAAGCACTCGAGCAGCTGCGTAAGGCTCAACCTTAGCCTTTCATCACTGGTACGGGCGGCACACAGCATGCAGGCAGAAATAAAGCAGTCAATTCGTCTCGCCTGACGCGTTTCATTTATTACTTCCTCAGAGGCTTGGACGAAAATGGCGTGCTGAACACTCCCCAAACTTATACCTATGACACGCCCATGATGGGCTGCCCAGATGGGACCGTGGATGTTGCATTCTGGGATTAGGAGTGTTCCTGATTAGTCCATAGATGGATGCACATTTCTTTACTGCGTCCCGTTTTCAAGCTCTGTATGAGCCCCCACAAGCGTGTCTGCCCTCAATCCAGCGCAGTTGCTCCACAATAAGGTAGGTAGATACCGTTCCTCGTGGCCCCCAATGTTCGTGGGGTGGTGCATTCCCGACGGCTGCGTTGCCGCCTAAACATCAAGCTCCATGGTTGCCACACACTTGGGAAGCACTCGAGCAGCTGCGTAAGGCTCAACCTTAGCCTTTCATCACTGGTACGGGCGGCACACAGCATGCAGGCAGAAATAAAGCAGTCAATTCGTCTCGCCTGACGCGTTTCATTTATTACTTCCTCAGAGGCTTGGACGAAAATGGCGTGCTGAACACTCCCCCAAACTTATACCTATGACACGCCCATGATGGGCTGCCCAGATGGGACCGTGGATGTTGCATTCTGGGATTAGGAGTGTTCCTGATTAGTCCATAGATGGATGCACATTTCTTTACTGCGTCCCGTTTTCAAGCTCTGTATGAGCCCCCACAAGCGTGTCTGCCCTCAATCCAGCGCAGTTGCTCCACAATAAGGTAGGTAGATACCGTTCCTCGTGGCCCCCAATGTTCGTGGGGTGGTGCATTCCCGACGGCTGCGTTGCCGCCTAAACATCAAGCTCCATGGTTGCCACACACTTGGGAAGCACTCGAGCAGCTGCGTAAGGCTCAACCTTAGCCTTTCATCACTGGTACGGGCGGCACACAGCATGCAGGCACGGGACGCAGTAAAGAAATGTGCATCCATCTATGGACTAATCAGGAACACTCCTAATCCCAGAATGCAACATCCACGGTCCCATCTGGGCAGCCCATCATGGGCGTGTCATAGGTATAAGTTTGGGGGAGTGTTCAGCACGCCATTTTCGTCCAAGCCTCTGAGGAAGTAATAAATGAAACGCGTCAGGCGAGACGAATTGACTGCTTTATTTCTGCCTGCATGCTGTGTGCCGCCCGTACCAGTGATGAAAGGCTAAGGTTGAGCCTCACGCAGCTGCTCGAGTGCTTCCCAAGTGTGTGGCAACCATGGAGCTTGATGTTTAGGCGGCAACGCAGCCGTCGGGAATGCACCACCCCACGAACATTGGGGGCCACGAGGAACGGTATCTACCTACCTTATTGTGGAGCAACTGCGCTGGATTGAGGGCAGACACGCTTGTGGGGGCTCATACAGAGCTTGAAAACGGGACGCAGTAAAGAAATGTGCATCCATCTATGGACTAATCAGGAACACTCCTAATCCCAGAATGCAACATCCACGGTCCCATCTGGGCAGCCCATCATGGGCGTGTCATAGGTATAAGTTTGGGGGAGTGTTCAGCACGCCATTTTCGTCCAAGCCTCTGAGGAAGTAATAAATGAAACGTGTCAGGCGAGACGAATTGACTGCTTTATTTCTGCCTGCATGCTGTGTGCCGCCCGTACCAGTGATGAAAGGCTAAGGTTGAGCCTTACGCAGCTGCTCGAGTGCTTCCCAAGTGTGTGGCAACCATGGAGCTTGATGTTTAGGCGGCAACGCAGCCGTCGGGAATGCACCACCCCACGAACATTGGGGGCCACGAGGAACGGTATCTACCTACCTTATTGTGGAGCAACTGCGCTGGATTGAGGGCAGACACGCTTGTGGGGGCTCATACAGAGCTTGAAAACGGGACGCAGTAAAGAAATGTGCATCCATCTATGGACTAATCAGGAACACTCCTAATCCCAGAATGCAACATCCACAGTCCCATCTGGGCAGCCCATCATGGGCGTGTCATAGGTATAAGTTTGGGGGAGTGTTCAGCATGCCATTTTCGTCCAAGCCTCTGAGGAAGTAATAAATGAAACGCGTCAGGCGAGACGAATTGACTGCTTTATTTCTGCCTGCATGCTGTGTGCCGCCCGTACCAGTGATGAAAGGCTAAGGTTGAGCCTTACGCAGCTGCTCGAGTGCTTCCCAAGTGTGTGGCAACCATGGAGCTTGATATATATATATATATATATATATTGTTTTTACTAAATGACATTCCACTGGTAATAATATGAGCAGCCCAAAAACTGTCTCTGTGTAGCTGCCGTGATTGGCTCCTACCTGAGCTCCACTAAAAATATGCTGTGACATAAACAGATTCTAAGGGAGCATGAGGAGGCTGACGGTTACGGAACACTACACACTTCCATCCATGTTTGGTAGTATGTGTCATACTAGATAATAGGTATTTGGAAACAGCTTCCCACTGCTGAAAACATGTATATTGCCTAACCCTGGGCGTAGTTTGCGTAGTAGCGCTACTCGTAGCTACGCGAAGTGCACTTCGCACTACGCGAGCTACGCATAGCACCACGCGAACTGCGTAGTGCGGTAGGAAATGCTGTTCGCAATGAGTTCAACTCTTTCACCATAGTCTGGTAAGAGTGTAGCCCGCCAACTTTCCTTCTAGGTCCTGATGAATGCCGCAGAGCCCACCGGGCCACAAGGCAGAAACATGTTGACCACATTGAATTCGGTGGGGGGACAATAGAATACTCAATACACCGACCACTCTTTTTAAATACCATACAGATGCCAGCCACATTAAAATTAATTTGACATCTATAATGGCCTTTTAACTCACTTTTTGTATGTATGGGCCCCCACTTAGTTTAGAAGTGCATCCCTGTCATCAGGTGTATGCCCGCCCTCTATCAAACCAAGTTTTTAGAGGGCGAGGACTGGTCTATGATGAAGCATGACACCAGGTGGTGTATGAGACCAGTCCTTCACTTTTTGTGAGATGCCTACACTCACATTATAAGACACTGTAGCATCTAGAACAGCCAGCTGGGAGCGGCCCCATTTGTGATTATTATTCTTTTGATAATCACATATGTAAAAGAATGCATTGTCCCATTAGTTTTTAGGCAGCCCAGTTTATAGAGTGTGCTTTTTGTGTTTCCTGATCAATCAACATTGTGATATTTTGTACATTTGCCAAGATGTCATTCTTGGGGGTGAGAGGGGGGGAGAAAAATAATTTATTTTTCTTCATATTGATCACATAACATTTATGAAAAGACGGGGAGTGAACTCTTTTTTTGATGTTACAACAAAAAGGAGAGCATGAGTAACTAATAACTGTAATCATGTTTTATACACTTTCCTCACTTGTATCATGGAAATATTAACCCACATCACTCCTCTTGTTCTTTCACCATGCATATGAATTTATTTTCACTTGTGATCAAAAGCCTTGTTTTTCTCCAATGCAAACGTTTGAACTTTAGATGTCAAACATTTTCTTTGTCATATTTTATGTGTACCCTTTTTAGTTGAGGCACATTATGTGGATAAACAGAAGCACTTAAGTGACATTTAGTGCACGAGGAAGGACCAAGGGGCTTTTCGTGTGTCGATGGCCCTGTGAATCACTTTTTCATAATAAGCAGTTTCTCCACAGAGTGACGAGAAATCTGTGTGTTTACCATTTAGTTTGCAAATAAACTTCTTTGCCAATGAAGAAGGTGTCGATCTCTTCAATCAAGATTGCAGATGTCCTTGGCATTGCAAACCGAAAAAATGTAGCCCAAGAGGTTAAAACACGGGACTATTGAATTGGAAACGTCTCTGCAGTGCCACACATTCTAGTTTTCCTTGCTGTGATTTTCCCCTTATGAATTTAAATTGCTTTTTTAGCACTTTTAATTTTCTCCATGTTATAAGCTAGTTGTTTTATGCCTTTGTTTGGTAATCATTTTTAAGGGTTAATATGACTGCTGCAAAGAATATGTACCATGCAGATCACAGCAGTGTATTTTATGTGCATACCTCTGTGGGTTACTGCTTTTGTCATAGAGATCCTATTGGTATTGTGCAGTTTATAATTTACAATAGTAATCTAGCACAGTGAGCTAAGAACTGTTATCAAAGAGCTGCATGCAAACACACTCATGCATGCAGTAATATATTCAAACACTTAGGGCAGGATTACCAAACATGCCGACGGGTCTTACTCTTATAGTATTACAGACTTTCTCACAAATTTCAAGCGTAAGCCAGGACTTAGCATGGCATGGCTAGACAGTTATAAGGCCCCAAAGGCGAGACCTATTGGCTATGCCAATGCTAGTTACATGTGTCACTGGAGTGAGGCCTACAGGCTCACTCATTTAGGGCCTTATTCACAAAAGTAAACTTACACTTTCGGTGTAAGTTTGCAATTATTTGCTTATTCACAAACTACGTGTATAGTTTTATCTGTAGCATCTTCATGACTGCAGACTGTCCCTTCTTTTTATATGCAGAGTTCTCCACAGTCATAAAGATACTACTTGTAAAACTATACTAGTAGTTTGTGAATAACAAAAAATTGTAAACTTACACCAAAAGTGTTAGTTTACCTTTGTGAATAAGACCCATAAAGTACAGCTGCTGTGTGCTTAGCTCACCCTTGGCCTACATCGGTTTGGTGTGTAGTGCTGTGCAGTGCATGTGTGGTGTACATATGCTGGCTGAATGTGTGCCTGCAAGTGGTAAAATACAGGGCTAATGCAGTACTGTGCAGTGCCGGTATGGTATATGCATGTGATGCAGCGCTGGCCCAACACTCTTTCCATTATTATCCAGTGCATCTTTTTTGCCAACTGAGCGGAAAAGGGAGTTAGCATTTAATCAAAGAATCTCATTAACAGTGCAACCCAAGAAGTTCAGTCACAGCAATACAAAAGATAAATAACAGAATTTAGTGTTCAGAGAAGAGTTTCGCATTCTCACTTCTATACTTGGGTGAAATCTATAATCATCTAAATTAAGTACATACTAAAGAAGATGGTTTAAAACCCTAAAAGAATCTCAAGAATCTGGGAGATGTAGAAAAAAAGGAAAATACGCAACTCGATTTCAGACATTGACACAACATCACAGGGGCCACGGATCAACTCTCTGTCCCCGTCTGATGCACAACAGTAGGGATAGCAAATCAAATTTACATCTAGGTAAGCGTTCAAAAGACCTGCAAAACCAGCCCATAAGAAGTCTCTAGAAAAAAAGTGTGACCAGGACACCTGGCATCACTATAGAGAATCACATTGTGCGCCGGGTGCTGGAGCTAGAGGGGAAAACACATGACCTTAGAGCATGGTGTGAGCATTAACAAACACCCAATTGTGATCCACCCCCTCTTCTACATCGCCCGTGCATGCATAGTAGGGGTGGACGAAGAATTCAGCCTCACCTGCGAAGTTCATAGAGTTTTGTTTTGCCTACTCCGTGCGGAAAGTTGAGTTCGGCAAAACTCCGTGAAGTGACACGGAGTGGAGATTTTTGTCTTGTGTGGCTCGCCAATGTTAAGTTGGTGGCGAGAAAAATCATGCGCTAGACCTCCTCCCGGTAAAATTGAGAAATCTGCAGCTCGAATTGAGGAAGCTGCCACTCAAGTAGGATATCTAATCAAGTAGCAGAAAGAAACAGCGTCCTCTGGCACAACACGTAGTGCCATTCGCGGGTGATTTTACAGTGCAGGACAAACTCCTGGTGTTAAAAAAACTGTGCGAACAGTGTGACGTACCACACTCTACAATTCGCGGAACTCAGTGGAGTGCAGCAACGTTTTTTCAGCACTTTGTGGAGTTCCGCAGAGCAGAACTCTGCCCAGGCCTAATGCATAGGTCAGAAGACGCCGCTCACGTCAATAAAATTACATCCGCGCTCATTAACGAGGATAGGAGGCTAGAAGACTGACAATGCCCATAACAAGCAGCTAGATCGACGATATCATCCACTTACTGAAATGTCCCTTCCTGCTGTGGTGAGGGGGGTCAGAGATGATGACTCATGAGAAAAAGACCCAGGCGACCCATGAATAACCATTTACCACTGCATTTTTAAATAATTACCACAATTGGGACCAACTTTGGTACTCCACTAAAATTGCGTGAATAAAAATAAACCAAAACCCCAAAAAGGAATAGCACAGGAAACCTCAAGGTTGATTTTGGATGATACATAACGATGCATGTTTTCTAATCTAACCTAGAAACGACAGCTCTAATCCAACAGGTCTGCAGTCAAGCCACAAGTGCACCACCTTTACAGCGGCCCATGACCTCTGCAGAGACTGCTTACAGAACTCCAACCAGGCCCAAATGTGCAAGTCATAAACCACAGACTGTTTTTTATGGACATTTGCAAACAAACTCTTTTCAGCACTTTCACCAAATCAAAAAAAAAACCCTGATCACCAGAAGACTACAGATGTCTCCTCTGGAAATCATCCCAAAACCAGCAATGTTCCAAAAGTTGTGTATTATTGGAACTTTGTATACCCTTTGTTAGGTATGGGTGTGACCACATCCATCTTTAGCCAGAAATCTGCCTAGTCAAATGAAGCCTATCTGGACATTTCTACAGCACTTGCACAGTGGCCTCTCCCACACCACTTACAATTACACTGAACCCAATTCTAGTATTCCACAGGCACTACACAGCGCACTCTTACACAACACCTGACATCAGCACATGACCCCCATGGTGCCTAGACATCACCCACATCATGCTATGTATGTTTACTGATACCACATGCAGTAGGCGCGGACAGGCTTTATTTATCTTAAGAGGTAGCCCCCGAAAGAGCAAAGGGCCTCCTTCACATGTACCTATGTAGGATTAGGGCCAAGATACAACCCAGCTGAGTACAACCTCATAAAGTAAACGTAAACATAACTCAATATGAGACCAATCCCACAGCACTATTCCTTTACACTGAGCCTAGCTAAATTCAACCAGAGCTAGATAGGATATGCAGGCGGGGCACCATAGGGGAGGATACTGTTTGGCCCAAGACTTTCCCGGAAAGAGACTCTTGGAGGTAGCAAAGACACCACACCACTACACAGACACGTCTGCTCCCACTTCTGTCTGCGGTCCCAGGGTGGCCCTTAGTGTGTCTGGTGCAGTCTTCAATAACAAATAGACACCAGACATGGAGTTCCAGAGAAGGGCCATCCACCTCGATGATACAAAGGGAAACAAGTCACGTAGAGGAAGGTTAAATTCCAGCATAGATAAACTCTATCAGGAAATATGGGACACTGAGATAGATAGGTATGCATGGTTAGAGGGGAAGGGGAAGCCCCTAATTGTACAGCAACTTACACTGTATTCCTTGTGTTTCAGAGGCAAAGGAACAATTCCACTTGGCACAAATGAGAACTGAGGAGAAATACTGCACATACCGGACATGCAATGGGGCACCTCCATGCTGATGGATCTGTACTGGCAGTTTGGGGAATTTGCATATGCTCAACTCGTCTCTGGATGGTGTGGCCTTTGCTCCCTCATTTCCATACACTCCCGACACTGGTCATCCCTGGAGAAGATCTGTCAGAGTTGTACCAACAGCCGCTACAGAAAAAAACAACTCTATTGAACCAGGCTTGAGAAAAAAGAACTGCCCATTATTTTGGTTGGGCTCAGTACAGGGACATTCCGGAAGAATTCAGACTACTTACTGATGCACAAGTAAATGCAGGAGGGTCTGTAGCCTTTTTTTTACCATGCAGACGAAAGAGAACACCCGCTGGTTATAAATAACCAGGTGGGACTTGCTGAAAATGATGAACAGTATTGAGCTCGGCCTTAACGCAATCAAGGAAGAACTAAGAGCCATTCGCCTCATGGTGATGCAACACCGATATGTATTGGACTTGATGAATGCAATGGAGGGAGGGGTGTGTGCCAAGATTGCTGTATCCTGCTGTACTTTCATCCCAGGCAATGACATAGATAAAAGGACGCTTACTCTTGCCAAGCAAACTCTGCTTCAATTGCAAACGGACATGCGTAAGGAGGGAGGTGCTGGTTTGCCTGACTTCCCCGGTGGTTTGCAGGACTGTGTGCGTCATTGCTGCTGGTTCTCATTCTTGTACTGTTTATGTGTGGTTACCTACAATTGGGTGTTTCCTGCTGTAAAAAAACAGTCCTTAAAGTGGGTGGGATGCAAATAAACAGAGAAGTGGTGGTAATCAAACCTGAAACACAACAAGCCCCCAACAATGTGCCTGTCATGAAATGCGGGGTAAATGATGTAATTGAAAATGCAACTAGAGGGGGAAATGTTAATATTGATGTCAATCTACACAATGATACAAGTATATTAAAAAACTAGATCAAGTCACTGTTGTCGAAATCTCCAGAGATGACCTCTCCATCAACCCCGAGTACAAAATACATGGTCAGACAGGCCCTGTGACCTAGGTCTGAGGCTACTGATTGACAGATCAAAGGTGGGGTGACATGTAACCAGCCGGACAAACATGCGAACAGGAAAAACCCAGATTAGTCCCACAGATAAGTAGCAACACCACAAGTATCCCAGTAGATTGGCTTTAATAAATCACATGTAGCCAGAAGGGTGCTGCGTTCCCAAAACACCATAAAGTTAGATGCCATATGAGGTTAGGAACAATCAGCCAATCAGAGCACAACGCACACAGTACATGCAGCGATCACAAGCTCCCCATATTGGACATCTGAACACTTCACCCACTGGCCCTTATTGTGTACGCGCAAGGTTAAGACCCACCTGCATTCACTATCAGGTGACCTGATTCACACCCCATTACCAGGCCCGCACTCCTTTCTCTAAAAAAAGATCTAAATTGCTTTATGATGCTCCAAAGACTGTATGTAATGGCACTCAGAACGAATGTATGTTAAGACGGTTTCTGTGGATCTTTCCCAGCCAAAGAGTTTAATTAAACAAACTGCTCCTGTTTTGCCACATGCCTCTTGTCTTTTGTTTTTTTTCAAGGTAAATTCATATTCCAGCAACAATAGGGTGCAGCGTCCCTGCTCTCCTATTAACTTTATACAGTAATTATCAGGGCTACTAGGGCCCTGAAGCACCTGCGTGCTTTTTACTGGCAGTACGGTAATTTGTAGACCAGAGAGGAGAACCCTACACCGGAATCTGATCAAGCACCAGTTTGCAGTAATGAGGCTGTAGCGTCCCCCATGGCTGTGTGGGTGCCCACAAGGCACCGTACTCACAACAGGTGGGCGGTGCATCTTCTCTCATACAGCTGCACAGGTAAGTAATGGTTTCTTTTCAGGCCCTTATCCACTTCGCGATCGACCACTGGTCTCTTTGGTGTGGGAGAGACCTCTCTCGATCTCTTCCCAGTTATGCCACCTTTAAAAACAATGTGCCCATAGCGGTGAGATACAGCAACACCCCTCCCCACTGTGCCTAATTTCTAGGCTGGGGTAAAAGCAGTGTCGCCCTGTCCCTCTCTAGGGGCGCTGCTGCATTTGGCACATAAAGCGCAGCCTTCCCTTTAGCAACCAAAATGCTGGTGGCCAGCTGGGGGAGTCCTCATTGTCCATGCAACAAAGCCGTGAGTCATGCAGGGTGGGGACTTCCTCCCCCCAGCTCAAGTCACTATTCAAGACGTGCTGCTCGGCAAATAAGGCACTGTTCCAGGCTCTTCGGGCCCCGATAATCCTGATGCCTGCAAGTCAGACTAGCTCACCTGTTCTCCTCAGCTGTGCGGCTCTGTTACCCAGGTTGTTCTCAAGAGACAGTGCAGCGGGGGGATGGACTCTCTCGATCCTCAGCAAGGCAGGCCGGGGTGCACGGAGTGTGACTCGTAATCCGAAGCCACATGCGTTCTGGCAATATGCTCAGCACTAGGAGTGGGGCTCACCACTCCAGTGATCAATTCTGGGTGAGGGCACCTCCTGGAAATGCGTTCTGGTTGCAGGGGAGCGCGACTCGCCCTCAAGGTGGTTGGTTCTCAGCTAGCACGCCTCATTGGAAAGTCCTGGAGTTGCAGAGAGTGAAGCACACAGCAGATGGAAGACTTTGATTGTCTTCCACAACAGGAGCACCGCTAAACAGGCACTTGGAGTTCTTGTGGGTACCTAAGCATAGAGGGTAGGATCCTTCTTTCCCACAGAGGCACCAGGGCAACACAGCAGAGTCCAGTGAAAGGTGGCAGTCCCTCCTGGCAACACAGCAATCAGCTTGCAGCAGGGCAACTCTGCAAAACAATGGCAAAGTGGCAGTCCTTCCTAGCAGTGCAACTCCTCTTAGAAGCAGAGTCTCCTCAGGACCCCAACATGAATTAAAAAACATGGGGTCAGACCCCCTGTACTCATACCCAAAATGTCTTTGTTTCAAGGGGCAATTTCAAAGAAAGCCTTTCAAGTGTAATACAAACCCCTTTCAACCCAGCCCTGGCTCCAGACATCAGTAGAAGGTAAACAAGCCCTTTGTGTGAGGGCCTACCTCTCTCGCAGCCCAGGAAGACTATCAGTAGGCAGATGCCTCTCCTGTCACACCCAGCACTTCCTGTGTGGTGGTGGTCTGGAAAGTATGCACCAAGTATAGCTGTCAACCAGGCGCAGATGTGGATTGGAGTCTAGCTGGAAAGCAGCAAGGCTATAAGCACAGAGAAATTCCCACTTTCTAAAAGTCCTAAGGCAACAAATGATGGACGAAATACTAAATAAATCAACCATTCACCTCCCAGTCAAGAGATTTGGGTTAAATCCATTGTTCTTTGTTCACTACCCCACTACACAAATCAGTCTTGACCTTGCTCATCATGGGAACAGTCCAGCCCGAACTGCCAAGTCAGGTCCTCCCTGGACCTGAAACAAGCATCCTGGGACCGGTTTTGGGGTAACACCCCTCATCAGCCAGGCTAGCTTGAATTCAGTGGCACAGCGAGCAAGGGACCCACGTCTGGGCACACCCGTCCCACTTAGGGATAAAAATGCTGCAGCAACAAATGATGGACGGAATGCTGAATAAATCAAACATTCACCCCCAGTCAAGAGATCTGGGTTAAATCCATCTTTCTGTTGCTCACTACAACACTCGAGTTTGGACCCAGCCATATAGAAATCAGTTTTGACCTTGCTCCTCATGGGAATAGTCCAGCCCGAACTGTCAAGCTGTGTCCTTCCTGGACCGGAAGCAAGCATTCAGGGACCCCAGTTTTGGGGTTTCACCCCCTCAACAGCCAGGTAATCTGGAATCCAGTGGCACAGTGAGCAAGGGACCCATGTCTGAGCATACCCATCTCACCTAGGGCAAAAAATGCTGCAGCAATAAACAATGGATGGAATGCGGAATAATTGAAACATTTATCCGCAGTCAAGAAATCTGAGTTAAATCTGTTATACTTTTGCTCACTACACCACCCCAGTTTGGACCCAGCTATATGCAAATCAGCCTTGACCATGCTCCTCATGGGAACAGTCGAGCCCGAACTACCAAGCAGGATCCTCCCTTGACTGGAAACGAGCATCCTAGGACTGGTTTTGAGGTAGCACCCCTCATCAGCCAGGCTATCTTGAATCCAGTGGCAAAGCGAGCAAGGAATCCACGTCTGGGCATACTCATCCGATGTTAGGGCAAAAAATGCTGTATCAACAAATGATGGACCGAATGCTGAATAAATTAAACATTCACCCCCAGTCAAGAGATGTGGGTTAAATCCATCATTCTTTTGCTCATTACTCCACCCCAATTTGGACCCAGCCATACGCAAATCAGTCTTGACCCTGCTCCTCCAGGGAACAGTCCAGCCCGAACTGCCAAGCAGGGTCCTCCCTGGTCCGGAAACAAGCATCCTGGGATGGGTTTCGGGGTATCACTCCTTATCAACCAGGCTAGCTTGAATCCACTGGCACAGTGAGCAAGGGACCTACGTCTGGGCATTCCCATCCCGCTCAGGGTGAAAATTGCTGAAAATCTCTAAAAGTGGCATTTCTAAAATAGTAATAAAAAATCCAACCACTCTAGTAGGTAGGATTTCTCTCTACCATTCTAAACATACTAAACATGGCAACGCTACTCCTTTCAGATCAAGAATTACCACGTAAACATATATAAGGGAATTCCCAATGCTAGCCTATGAGAGGAGTAGGCCTCACAATAGTGAGAAACGAAATAGGGTGTTTGTCACTACCAGGACATGCCACACAATAAAAGCACATGTCCCACCTTTTACCTACACAGCACCCTGCCCATAGGACTACCTAGGGCCTACATTAGGGGTGACCTATATGTGTAGTAAAAGGGGAGTTTAAGGCTTTGCAAGTCGTTTTAAATACCAAGTCAATGTGGCAGTAAACTGCGCACGCAGGCCCTGCAGTGGCAGGCATGAGGCAAGTTTGAAAGGCTGCTCCTGTAAGTGGCGCAAACAGCGCTGCAGGCCCACTAGTAGCATTTAATTTACAGACCATGGGTATATGGGATGCCACTTTACAAGGGACTTACAAGTCAATTAAATATGCCAAACAGGTGTGAGTCAATCATATCAAGTTTTAGGGGAGAGAGCACATGCACTTTAGCATTGATAAACAGTGGTAAAGTGCCCAGAGTCCTAAATCCAACAACATGAGGGAGGTCAGAAAAATAGGAGGAGAAAGGTAAGATTTTAGGTATAACCCTGCGGAAAGGGCCATTTCCAACACTCCCGATAAATACAACTTCAACAAATGCACTGTGGGGAGAGCACTTGCTGAGGCTGAATATCAAAAACTTATGACAAGTAACATTGTGCACACTTTACAGCATGATTAAACCTGCCTTTTTGAGAGGGGTAAGATCTTGAGTGACATACTTTGAGTAAACGTCAAGGTAAGCCTTGAGTCGATTGTTTTTGGGGGTATTCCCGAGTTGAAGAAACTGTGTAAGGATAGTTGTAAGTTGTTGTTTCACCTACTACTGCTGACGAGAAGAGAAATTAGCTGGAAATGGCTATCTAAGTCATATCTCATCAAAGATGAATGGTTGGATTCTCCTATGTATCCTTTTAAAATGGGCACAAGCACCACTTGTGCAAGAAGATCCAGGATATGTGCACCATTGATCACATGGAAGGGGGGAATATTAGGGGAACAAATAGGAGGAACAAGGCTGTATCAAAATGCAATGACGGTCTTCCCCAGTGTCCTATGATTTCACCCAACTTGGATCTTGGATACACAGCTGGGCAGGAACTAGATCAATAGGAGTCGTAACATACTTCCCCAGCTTGGTAGCCATATGACTCTTCTAAAAGACAAAAGCTCGGAACAAGGAGATCTAAGATGGGCAACTGGAAGTGAGCGTGGTGAATGAGGACACAAGAAAAAGAAAAAAACATGTGGAGCTAAGTAAATTGATATGCACACACAAATAGAATTCCAGTGAAACATAAAGGGAACAACTCCAAAGTTGTAGATTATTATAATTTAGTGGCTCCCTAGTACTGAGTCCTTATAGGAGGTTTAGTATCTAAGGGACATATGTACAAAGCATTTTTCTGGGCGCAAACGGGCCGACTCACAGAATCTGCCTGTTTGTGACCGAAACAATACATTTTGGAATGTAGAAAGCCCACGTTGCAAATCGGTAACTTGTTATTGAATCGCAATTTGGATTTTGCGATTTCGTATTTGGAAGGGGCATGTTTAGGGTGTCCCTTCCAAATACCGAATTGCATTGGTATGTACAAATGTTTTGTGACCGAAATGCGGTCACAAAACATTTGCACTTTACCACCAACTCAAAGTTGGTGGCAAGGCATTTGCAAATTGGAAGGGGTCCCCATGGGACCCCTTCCCCTTTGTGAATGATGGAAAAACCGTTTTTAAGAGCAGGCAGCTGATCTGAGCAGACCATCATCTCTGTATTGGCAGGCATTCCTAATGGGTTGCAAACTGCAGCCTACCTCATTAATATTCATGAGGTAGGTGGATTTGCGACCCATTAGGACTCGTAAGTATGAATCAAAATGTTTCATACATAAGGAATAGCGATTTCCAAATAACGATTCGGATGGAATCGCTATTTGAAAATCGCTATTCCTAGTCTTTGTACATCCAGGCCCTGGTGTTTAAAAGGTATGCTGCAGATTTAAAGGATTTTCATGCCAATGTTATTCATTTGAGGTCAAAATTGTAGAACGTAAAAGTGTGCAAATGGCTGGATTCTGATGTCAATCTCTCAATCTCCTAAAACGACAGCCCCATTGCTGTGTGTATATCCAACTTGATGGGGCCATCAACCTTGTGGAACAAAGGGGGAAGGAATAGAAAAAAAAGAAATTGCCATCTTTGGGTCATGTCCTGCGTTCATCAGAATGTTATTGGTAGAATCTGTCTCGGTTCACCCATTTCATAATACAAATATATACATATAACAGGTTATCAGGGAGTGCATTCATAACTAACAGGGAAATAATGTATGCAAAGCAACTAAATTAGGGTAGCACTTACTGGCTTCTTCAATGATTAAGTGGTGAAGATACTCTGAGCACATCAGAATATGGCACAAAATTTCAAAGGTACCATAGTGTCAACAACACTTCAGGAAAAACTTCACAGCCAAATCTTGGCATTCCCCAAATAGGGAAGAACAGGAAAGAAGGAACAAATCCTGAAATGGAAGTTGAACTCCGAAAAGCAACTACAGTAAATGTTATGTTATGTTAATAGGATTTATAGAGCGCGCGAATACCCGGAGGTGTCTTGGCGCTAATATTGCGGTAAGCCCAGCCAATGCGTCTAGTTCTGAAATAGCAAGGTTTTTAGCCCTTTTCTGAAGATGGTGAGGGAGCTTGCACTTCTAAGCTCCATTGGCAGCATGTTCCAGAGTTTTGCTGTGCCATACGAGAAACTTCGGCCGCCCCAGTTTGAGGACCGTATTCTCGGAACTTTCATGAGTTTAGCACCTGAGGAACGTAGCTGTCTAGAAGGTTCGTACCAGGCAAAGAGGTTCCTGAGAAATATTGGTCCTGTATTGCTCAGTGCCTTGTATGCTAGACATATTGACTTGAATTTTATTCGTTGTGCCACCGGAAGCCAGTGGAGTTTGCGAATTTCCTGGGCTACTGATTCATGATTCAGCACCTAGAGAAATAAGGAAAAAACATGGATAATAAACATATTTATTCTTGTTGCACATTGAGACAGCATACCATTTTGACGCATTCCCAGGTTTGCTAGTGTTAGCAATTTGGGAATGCACCAAAAACCATTGGTAGACACAAAGGAACACCCATGCTTCACCCGTGGAATGCCTTCCCAAGGCAGAATAACACAAGGCAGCAACTTGTGCTACCTTGTGTTACTCCAGATATACTGTGCCATGCAGAGCCAAGCAATGTGGCTTTGCATAGTATAGTAAATCTCGCTTAAGGGCTTGCATTGCACTTGTTTCACCTTGTGTGACACAAGGGCAACACAAGCCCTTGATAAGTATGGCCCTTAGTTTCTTTTATGGAGGTTGAAAATCTTTAGCGGGACGAAGCTGAAGGCTTTATCCGGTGACAGATCCATGAGTCTAGATACCCATTCTGCAAGAGGCCGCTGAACAGGATTTACTGATGCAGAACAGAACGTAGCAGGAGCTGCTGCAAAGTCAAGCCGACCGACCATGCACCATGGACAGATTGTGGAGCAGGAATGTCCTGGTCTCCTTTCGGTTCTCAGAGCACTTTTTGGCAGTCCCAAGTTTTGAATTTGGGCTATCTGGGCATCTTTAGCACCACTTCCAAGGGTCCAAGGCTGGAGGGGCATCACTTTGACAGTCAGGACTCAGTAAGGCTGGGTCTACTTGCAGGTTCAAGATGGCTGGAACCTTTTCTATCCCTGAGGCTCTAATCAGGAAGAAAGTGAACTAGTCCTTGGAGTCACTCTGAAAGACTTCAGTTCAAGCAGGAAATCAGGCCTTACACAGCAGTGAAGTCCTCTTGATGTAGCAGGGAAGTCTCTGAAGTACACAGCAGGCCACAGGCAGCAGGCCGGTCCTCTGAGAGTCCTTCTGTGGGTCTAGAACTGAACTGAAGAGTGGGTCTGAGCGCCCTGTTTATATGCCCGGTGCCGACTTAGAAGTTGAAGAAACTTCTGGAGTTTTCCCCTCACAGAAGTGTCTGGAATTTCCTGCCTCCATGTCCTGCTCCCAGTCTGTCTGCAGGCACAATAGGCTGGTGTGAAGTATTTTGTATGTGAGCTGAGGCAGTGTCTTTAAAGTGAAAGTAGAGCTGTGCACAACTCCCCCCATCCTACCTTGAATGCCCCATTCTACCAACACCTAAACTCTCTATTGTGCGGCTGTCTGGAGGAATACACAAAGGCCAACTGCCAACTACATGTAGTTATATGACCCACAAACAGGCTGTAGGCACCAAATGGTTAGGACAAGACAATGGTAACTTTCTAGATGAGGCATTTTCAGAATTGTGACTTAAAATGCGACTTTACAATTAAAGTGGATTTTAAATTACAGTTCCCTAGACGCCAAACATGACATTTCTACCTGCTCTGAAACACAAGTTAGCGCTTATTAAAGGCGATACAGTAAGCCAATGTTATCCTACGGGAGAGCTAGGCCTCTTAGTTGGGAAAAACCTATTTAGGAGTTTTTTCACTTCCAGGATGTGTAAAACTTAAAAGTATATGGCCAACATTTTAAATACAACACAGCTTTCACTATGGGCTGTTGAAGGCCTACTTTAGGGGTGACTTATATGTAATGAAAAGGGGGTTTTAGGCCTAGCAAGGGGTTTATTTCGCCAAGTCGAATTGACAGTTTAAAACTGTATATAGGCTGCAATCGCAGGCCTTGGACATGTTTTAAGGGGCAACTTAAGTGCGTGGCTCAATAAGTTCTGCAGGCCCACTAGTAGCATTTAATTTATCAGCTACGGTATATGGTGTACCACGTTACTAGGGACTTATATGTAAATTAAATATGCAAATCAAATGTAAGCCAATTTTACCATATTTTAGGGAGTGAGCGCAAGCACTGGTTAGCGGGATAAAGTGAACAGAGTTCCAAGGTCAAGAAAAATGAAGTCAAATAAATCGGAGAGGAGTAGGCAAAAAAGTTGTGGGAAAACCATCCTAAGGCTTATGGGGCTGACACTGTGTAATTGCTAGAAACATTTTCAAGACATTTTCCTAATGCGTCATCTCCCAGTGGTTTTGAGCGAGGTTTTGCTTATCAATAGTGCATTACTTCCACAGTTGAAGTTCTAGCTACCACCACTTTGGAATATTTTTCATGTTCTCCTGGAAATGTTAATGTAAAAACTTTCCAAAATGGTGCCAGTCAGAAAAAGTGCTGCTCAAAAGGTGATTGTTAATTGAAGAAATGCTAAATAATTTGTAGCAAAAACAAAATTCTCCATTTTGCACATTGAATAAATTAGCCACTGCAGATTAATTTGCTGACTATTTTCCTTTTGAAATAAGTAGAATTGAAGTATCGTTTTTTCAGAGTCACATCAAAAAGAGTCAAATGTTTTGCATCTATCTTGAGTAGGTCCTTCTTTAATTTGCTGACCATTACCCTATTCCCTTTTGAAATAAGTAGGAATTGAAGGATCGATTTTGAAAGTCACATGCTTTACATCTATCCTGAGTAGGTCCTCTTTTTACTAGGTAGAAAAATATTTTATCATCTTCATATGTTGGCCATTTCTCTAAGTTATCCTCGAAGTAGTAGAAAAACGTTTTCCACAGTTTCACCAGTTGTTTCATCTCTATCTCTATTTGCTAGTTTTACAACGTCAGGCTGCTGGCCAGACTGGTTGTCAACTTCATGATCACAGTATTTGGATAATATATTAATGGTTACCTTAACTTGCTGTTATCCCTCTGAGTTCCCTTGCATCTCTTCCTGGGGCTTGCAAGCTTGATTGTTTTTTTCTTGCTGGTGGTCCTTAGATTCCCGCTCTTGCGACTTGAATTTTATGGCTTCTGTAACTTCCTGGAAACTGGAGTCTATACTGGTTGCAGTTGTAGTGATGTATTTATACTCCTCACCTTGGGTACTCTTCACCTTTTTATTATCGCACTGAGTGAGTACACTAGCAGCAGTTTATGCTTGGTGCTGGTCCTGGGGGCTCTCTGACTCCTGATTTAGGGACTAGTAGACTGTTCTGTTGGTGTTACTATCCATCTGATTGTACATCTCTCTTCTCTTAAACACTTCCCGCTGACTTGTAACTTTATCAACCTGTTTCCGCTTCCTTTTCCTCTTTAATGCACCAGAAGCATATTCCCTCCAATTGTGTGGTTATGGTTAGCCATTTTTGCCTACGTTAAAAATCTTAGGGTTGCAGCAGAAATGTAAAATCGAGTACCATTGAATATACAGAAATGGAAGTATACAGTATGTGTGGGGTTTTCAAATATAAACTATACCCATCAGGAGAAATGCTTAGGATTCTATTTCAATAGCAAATCAAAGACTGATAAGTTAATCTTTTATTTGATACCATACGCCCTACTACTTACTAATAAATATTATTTACCCAGCTCAATCCAAAATATACTTAATATTGACTTTAACATGGTGCCTCTTACAATACTTGCATAATTTCTGAACACTGTAGACAATATATGTTGCTATCATCTGATTTAAAAACACTGTACATTTTATCCAAAACATACTTGTCTCCATCATGGCTTATGCAGGGGGTGTAAGTAAACTACTATCTAACAAATAGAAAAGAAAAAGAAAACAAATGAAAAATAAAGAGGCTACAGTATAATGAAAGTACCTCAACTTATGCAAGGACTTTCTGAACAGGTCTATACTCAATCTGTGGGCACTTATTCTACTTTCAGCGTTATCACATAATATGCAAGTAACTGGATCCAGTCCGTCAAGCATGCGCCCCTTTACGATTATGCATGCTGCGGAATATTGGTGTTGTGTCCCTACCGCAGTCTGAGCAGATCCATAGGTATAAATGATGCATTCATATTGATCTAGAGGCATTATTTAATTCAGCAGAGGATATTCTTAGTTCTACTGCAGGAATGCTTGTGTTTGTAATGTAGAATGAAATCTGTAATCTAGATCTGTTGCAGTGAGAGAGTTAGTCCATTGAATCCATTGTGGATGTAATGCTTTGGCATTCAGAACACTTGCTTTAGTAACAGCCTCTACGGTCGGTACTGGGTTAATGACAATTATGCGTTTACCCTGAGTCAGTGCTCTCTCTCTCACCACTGCAGTCTGTACCACTGTGAGAATTTTCTCAGTGGGTGCAAAACGCATTTCAGCATTGGTGTACAAATGTGATTTTATTGCTATTGGTACTGTATCACCTTCATTGAAAGTAATATAGGTGTACCCGGTGGGTCCAGCGACGAAGCGGATCGCCAGGTTAGTTGTGTTTACACGTGTGTGTAAGTGTTTGGAAGCTATCATGTCAGCTTGTACAGAACGCAAGATGTTTGTATGGTCCTGTGTCCAATGGTTGATTGAAAAATCAGGTCTGATTAAATCGAAGTACGGTTTTACCAATTCTGCATAATCAAAAATGTATGTTCTGCCAAAATTCAGAAATCCTAAAATGGATTGTAATCTTTTCAGAGTCGTTGGAGGTTGGAGCAGTGCGCCTTTTCCTAAAAAATGTGCGCCAGGCTTTTGCGTTCACTTGACATTTCGTATCCCAGAAACAAGACATTGAGATGGGCAATTTTAGATTTTTTTAAATTACATTTGTAACCCAGGTGAGCGCACCCAAGAATTATGTGGTTCACTCTAGTCAAATATTCCATCAATTCATTGTCTATCAGATAAATATCATCCACATAGGACAATGCCTCCTCATCAAAATGTTGAAGTAACTCTGTTACCCTGGCTGAAAACAGCCCGGGGCTGTTCTTATACCCTTTAGTTGAACAGCAAAATTGACACTGACCTGTGGTCCCATATGGGGAAAAACTGCTTCAAGCTGACTTGTTTTCTGTGCTATCCAAAAAGGAATTTGCTCCCTACTGGTGGGAACCTTTCCCATAATGGCATTCAGCGTTTGAGGGCTGATACCCATAGCAGCCAATTGTGGTTGTGTAGTCTGAGCCGCCAGCGCAGGGTTACCTGTGAATGTTCGTATAATGTACTGCGTGAGATTTCTGTACATTTTTACTTTGTATAGTGTTGTTATTTCTGCTGCACCTAAATCATCAAGATTAGGATGTGGTGTATAAGCAGCTAGGACCGGCCAAGTCTCACCTTCTTTACTGAGCAGACTGCGTCTCACATTTTCTGCTGTATGGGGGAGGGTGCCTTCAAACCAATTTATGTGTTCTTGGTAAGTAAACAGAAATTCTATGTCTACATATGGAAATAATTCCTCTGGTGTTTCACCTTCAATGTAAGTGTGAAACAATTGTGTGCGTGCATCCGCAGCTGGGAATTTAACCAAAGAATAAAATACCTCTGTTCTGAGTGCTTCGTGTGCCTCGACCATAAAGGTAACGGATCACTGACATAATATCGACTACAAAAATATCGAATACACAAAATATCGGCGTCTAAATATCGACTACAATAATATCTACTACCTATACTTATTTATAAAATTACAAAAATATCGAGTACACAATATCGTAAATAAAAAATATCGTTTACCACAATATCGAAATGCTAAATATCGTTACATTAAATATCGTTTAAATTTTTATAACATACATTACAAAAATATCGAATACCAAAATATAGACACCAATAATATCGACTTTTTAAAAATATCGACTATATAAAAACTGCTCAATTAAATATATCTTTAGCACCAAATATAAATTCACATTATAAAACAATATAAAATACTTAAACAACATAATAAAATAATTTGCAAACACATCAATATATAAAACAATATATTTTGGCTAAAGAAACATATTACAATAATTAAATATAAACTTTAAATATATAAGACTTGCATTATTTCACATTAAAAATAACATTTAAATTATTTACAAAAAGTAAAAATATAAAATATTTACTTTCTACTAACAGTTTCTTAATTAGCGTTTCCCTTATATGGAAAGAAAGTGCCAAAACAATAAAAACAATTAACTTCAACCAATAAAACGCTTACATTTCAAAATACACCAATAACATAAAGCAACCAATTAAATAAACACTATATAAACATCAAAAACATACATCTCTTTTACACTTAAAAACTACAACAAAGAAGAAGGTGAAACTGTGCCCAACTGTTTCCTGAAAGAAAACTTTCATTACTAAAAAAGAAATTTAAAACTGCACTAAGTAAGTAAAACTGTTTTTAAAATATTACAATACTACTAACCTGCAACAAAAATTATTTCTAAAACCTAATTAACTATTCTTTCATTCCTTACTTTTATATCACCTCTACAGATATCCTACAAAGCCAGAAAATTATTTCAAAAATACTCACCAATAAAAAACAATAAATGTAAGTATATTCTATTTTTGCCAAACCGACCTAAAAATATTTTCAAAACGTTATTCACTAATATATATTTTCTTTTTATCTATCTCCTCTACAGCCAACAGCAAAAGCTTCCAAAATAATTCTACAACTACTAACAAAATAAAGACAACTAAAAAGTAAGTATATCATTTTCCATTATTAAACAACGTTAAATACCCACCCAAATAACCCTTTACCCCTAAAATGCCTATCATCTACAAACAATAGAATCAAATTATTAATATGTTTTTTCCTCTTCTCAACAGAAATTACATCAAGTAAATAGAAAAGAAAGCTTGAAATTATTTCCTAACCAATTTCATTTACATCAAACTAAACATTGTAAGTATATTCACTGACATGTAACAGTATTTAATAAACATGTTGTATTTATTATATTAAAATATTTTCTTTTTGAATTTTCCCTAGCATAAAACAAAACAACATGACTGAAGGTGCAGAATTTGTAATGTCACAAAAAAATAAAATGCTGTTATGTTATATGGGGTATGTGTATACACAGGAGAAACAAATAGGCCTTAAAGTATTTTGGAAGTGTAGCAAATACTACTCTAACAAATGCTATGGAAGAGCTACTACTCAGGAAACTACTGTTATTTCTGTAAAAGAACATAATCACCCCCAAACATAACAGAGATTGAGGTTAGAGATGCTCTTGAAAGTATAAAAGAAGCAAGCACTAGTACTGACAAAGCAACTACCCAAATACTAAAAGAGCAACTATTAAAATTACCTCAACATGCATCAGGACAATTACCGTCCATAGCTTCTTTAAAAAGAACAATTGCCAGACAAAAAAAGCTACCACAACTACTATACCTGCCCCTAAAACATTTGCAGAAGTAGTTATTCCACCAGAATTAAGCATTACTCACAGTAAAGAACCATTTATTTTTTTTGATAACAAATGCCCAGAAAAAAGGATAATTATGTTTGCTACTGCAAACAATTTACTTAAATTACAGAAATGTGACACCTGGATGATGGATGGAACTTTCAAAGTCTGTCCAAAACCATTTTACCAGCTGTACACAATACATGGATTATACCAACACTCAAATATTCCATTCATCTACGCACTACTACCAAATAAACAGCAAACTACCTACATTGATATACTCACTCAAATAAAAGAAGAAAGCAATACTTATTTTCCTTCAAAAATAATTATTGACTTTGAAATAGCCATGATAAATGCTATACTAAAAAATTATCCACACACAGCAATTCAGGGTTGCTATTATCATTTTAATCAGAGTCTCTGGAGACATCTACAAAAATCAACCCTAGGGGTCGATTCCGATTCGGGCCGGAAATTTCTCCGACCGGAGCCGGACCCGGAGAGATTTCCCGACCGAACCGGACCGCGCAGTCCGACCGAGCGAGTACGATGCGTCCGTATGTTATCGGACTCGAGTCGGTCGGACTCCCGATCGATGTCAATGGGAGCCGGTCGCACAACGCGTACGCGGGCTCCCATTGACTCAATGGGTGCGAGTCGGACAAGGGCGCCCCCTACAGCGGGTACGCGGCGAAGCGATTCGCGCCGTACACGCACAGGTAGGGGGACCCATGGGTCCCCCCTGTGTGCGACTCGCGCGGCTACGCGTACAGGGGGTCCGTGTCGGACCCCCAAGTACGGCTCCGACTGCTCTTACGAGCCGGAGTGCGCGGCTCGGTCGGACTGCTCGCGGCGCGCATCGTACTTACCCGGCCGGGAAACGTCTCCATTGCGCGGTGCGAGTCGAGTCCGAGCGAGTCGGTCGGAGCGGTTCGAGCCGGGAGCGAGTCAGTCGGAGCGGTCGGGACGCCCGGACCGAGTCCGGTCGGCGATTGTCGCATCGTACTCGCTCGGCCGGACCCGCGTACGGTTCGGTCGGGAAACAGGGCTCCGAATCGGATCCGGTAAAGCTCGAATCCGATTCGAGCACTACCGGCCGAGATCGGAATCGGCCCCTAAGTGTACAATATGCTACAGACAGTACTTTTGCCTACCAAATAAAAAAGCTAATAGCACTAGCATATGTACCTGTAACAGATGTAGCAGAACACTACAATATTCTAATAGAAAGCCCCTATTACAAAAGGAACGAAGACAAAATAAGCCCACTACTAGACTACTTTGAGGACACCTGGGTGGGAAGATTGCATAGATCAGGGCATAGAAGACAACCTAAATTCCACATTCCTTGGTGGAACGTGTACCTAAGTACCTTAAACAAAGAATCAAAAACAAATAATAGTGTTGAAGGATGGCATAATGCCTTCCAATCAACAACAAGCAGAGGTAAACCTACCCTACAAAAACTTCTAGAATCTATACAAAAAGAACAAAGCTATCAAGAATTACGGATGGAACAATCTGTAACTCAAATATGTCCCAAATTAACTAAACAAACTAAAAAAATGTTTGAGCTACTGCAAAGTCAGGTTACCCTATACCCATCTACAAGAGGCCTAGATTACCTATCCCTAATAGCCAAAAGCATTTTATAAACAAAAGTTCCACAGGTATTATACATTTTTTCGTTCATAAAACATAAACTTTACACACATATATTAATATTATATTTTCACAAATATTACTTATTTGTCATATATATTTTCTTAAATTAAAAATATATATTTACAAATAAATAATAATTATCAAAATATACTATAAAACACAATTAAT
Source organism: Calotriton arnoldi (assembly GCA_963921515.1). Lineage (NCBI taxonomy): Eukaryota > Metazoa > Chordata > Amphibia > Caudata > Salamandridae > Calotriton > Calotriton arnoldi. The sequence goes on from CAWUFW010022577.1 coordinate 56,056, forward strand.
TTTAAAAACATTTCCCACCCAATTAATTTAAATAAAATACACTTACGGTTTACGTAGCTGTAGAAAATGTATTCCAAAAATAAATAATCCTTCCATCTATGTGTTAATGCATTGCAGTTTAAAAAAGCCCCAAAAAAATGCAAAAATACAACACGTCCCATACAAATCCATCATTCCGAAATCCAAATTACGTAAACCCTCAAAAACCCGAAAAAGATACAAAAATATAAAAAACGCTCCAGGAAATACCGAAAACTAAAAGAAACTGTGATAATAATATTAGTTTAACAAACTAAGGGGCCCATTACGATGGCGGGCGGAAGCACTACCGCCGTGCTGGCGGATGCAAAAACCACCAGTTACCGCCGGCACGCAGCAGTCCACACGCCCGCCCAATTACGATGCGAAAAGCAGGCCAAACACCGCCGGCAAGCCAGCAACACCGTCCGCCATCAAAGTGCGCCCGCACACGTAGCGGCGCAGCACAACTGACACACACCGTCCGACGAAACACGTCCCGCCCGGCGCATAAATTACGATGCCGCAAACAAACGGCTCCCACGGCAAAGAGACACCGCACGTGAAAGAGAGGCGGAAACACGGACGCAGAGCACGGACAACGAAGAAGCGGCACCCCGGGCATGAATCCAGCACTGCAGGCCCTTCCCATGCTTCTGCTGATGCACCACCAAGGACGCAACGTACCGCGGAGACGCAGGTAGGCACACACACAACAAGTGCACGCAAACAGCGCACACAGTGCAAGGGCGGAAAAAGCGGACAACCCCCCACCAGCGCGTGCACACTACACATCCACCATTGCATCCACATATGACACACAGGCCAAATCCTAACATCGCGGAACACATGTGTACACACCACCTGGGACTAGGAACCAACCACCCCGTCACGGCCCCAAAGCGCCGATGACGCCGCCACACATGCGCACAACGCAGAGGCCAACCGCAGCGCCATGCATGCGTCGCACACAGACACAGGGACACAACCAAGCAGCACACACACCAGCCCCACCCCGAACGCACATGACACGTGACAGGCCTGCCACAGACATGTCCCCAACGCCCAATTCACGGACAACACCCAACGCCACACAACCGACGCACACATGTCAGTGAAGTCACGCAACAGCAGGACACACCCCAGTGTAACAAACATGGCGAAGCACACAGCGGCGGCAACACCAACTAGGAGAAGCAGGGCCCCTTCGGGAAGAGGAACGCCAGTACCACACTGAAAAACCCATACCACCCTGCACATATGAACAAGACACATGAAACGGAACACCAAAGAGCCCGGGGACCGACAACAGGTGGCCCAAGAATTACATCCACACACAAGGCCCAACGCAGAGCGGAAAGGCAGCCTGCCGCCCACACAAGGGAGAGCAGACAGCACTGAATGACCTTCCATTCCAACACCGAAACCACAGCCCTACGACAGAAGCCGGTGAATACAGCCATTGTCCAAGAATAGACCAACACAGGCATGCCGAGGAGACCGACCACAGGGCAGATAGCGCATATCACAGAAGCACACAACGGACGGGGAAGAAAGAAGAAAACACTCCCCCATGTCGGCCACATGCAAGTTAATTGGAAGGAGTCACACAGCACTGACCTTGAACTGTCTGAGAAGCATGTGGGAAGAGGGCCCGTGTCCTCCAAACAAGCCAACAGAACACAAGTCCTGTCTCCCCACGACTACACAGAGCTCACAGCAACCCCGGAGCGTGCACATTGCAGACTGCACACACAGCCGGAGCACGCCACCTCTACGAACCGCTGCGAAATGGCAACCGCAACACACCTACCCAACTACGCCGAACAGCTCAAGCTGTACCAAACCAACACGATACATACATTGGGATGCGATCTCCTGTCCCTGCTGAACGTAAGTTACCGACTGACTTACCGCATCACATTGTTCAGCTGCGTCATGCCCGTCTTCTACTGTCGGAGGTGTCCCTACCAGCATCCCGTCGAGATATGCCTCTCCAACCCGGCATGTCTGAAGGCGGACCTGCTACCACTACTCCTCCCTCTGGACGCACACGACAGGGCCTGCTCTGCCTATGGGGGCATGGCGTATGTGGCCAACATCGCACGCGCACTGAAATGGAACCACTGTGCCTCCACACGACGGATCATCGAGAACAGCTACATCGAATGTCACCCAGCATGCCCCATCATGGTCCTCCAAGGGACAACCTACGAACAACACCTTGACAGCCACCATCCGCTTCATTGGCTGGCAAACATGTACACCACCAATGACATGGAAGCCCTGCTGGACGGCATCGCATACCTGACAACCTGTAAATACGTCGGACCACAACGCAGGTTCCCCGAGTGACCTATGAAGTCCAACCCCGCACCCATGCTCAGCTTCCGCACGGACTGGCCAGTCACCACCACAACAGCCATACCAAACGACCGGCAACTGTAACCACACCATCAACGACATCGCCATGACATCGGATATGACCGGGACATGCACACTGTTCCCCATCACATCCAGGAACACCGCATGCATCGTGGGAGGCAGTGGCATGGGCTCTGTGCATCGCACCCACATGGACGGAACTGCACGAACAACCAGGACACGACATGGATCCAGCGCACATGGACACACACACCGCTCAGTGGACATGAATAGGTCGCCTGGAGTCTGTGGGTGCTGCACCCCTCCCACCCCCGCCCCGGGAATCCCATACCAGGACCTTTGCATGGACGACAAGTGCATACAACAACAACACGACCCCAGTGACTGTGACATGTCCAGTAACCACCACAGTGCAACAACAAGTGGCACGCCGCTGCATGCACGCAAGCACATGCCCTGATGTCATCTCACATGCACGCGTGCATGAGGAACAACCGCAGCAAACCTGTCACATGGAACTGAGATGGACTGTGCCCATGATGCCGAGCGGTCTGGTAGGCTACATGTATACCGTCTGTGTCAAAGTCCGCAGCTCCGCAGCTATACGTAAATGTACATTAGCACAGCCTTGGCCAAGCAGATGTAACCCCACACCCTATCCCATTTGTAATCATGCTCAGTATATCCTCAACATGTATTCCGCTGCCAGTAGTGTCCACTATACTGCATCACAGAGGACAGAAGACTCAATATAATGTTTGAAACCAGAACTGTCTCCGCTGACTCATTTCACAAGTACGAATGAGAGAGGATGAGAGTATGTGAAGTACACGGCAGTCGTGACATGACCATGTAGTCCACTGGTATTGGATGTCAACGCAAATGAGTAGCACTACTGTGGAAGACACACATGTGTCGTGTGAAGTCGTATGGACGCAGTGCTCAGGTGGGTGGGTGCGACGGGTAGATGCGCACATGCCAAGTTGGAGCACGCCGTGTTGGGAGGGCTCATGAACAGTACACCACCGCTTCCCTGGGCATTGTGAGAGGACACCTGTCGGGGGGGAGTGAACACGTGTGTGCACAGCAGCCGGGCACACGTACAAAGCGGTACCAGGCGCACCTCAGCCCACCCTCTGTGGACAAGCTGGATCCTGTTGTGCGCCCGCCATGCCCCTTGACAAGGCACACACAGCCCCAGTCGACCAGGTGTAACCCCAACATAGTCAATCCGCACAGGCGATACAGGGCACGGGATGGCAGTGGAGCATGGTGTGTGAGAGGTCTCCTCGCGCTCCTCCTGGTCATATCACGCAGGCAATAGAACCTCAACGTCCAGCATGGCAAAAAGTCAAATGGAAGTGTAGGGGGACGCACCACAGCACGAGCAGCACTGACGTCACGGGAGGTGGCTCGCACCATCCCATCCATTGCCCATCATACCAACCACGCCACATGCCATTGCGACTAAGTGCAAGCGCGTGCGCCACCACCCCTGAGCCCTCCCCAGAGAGGCCAAAGAGTGAATGTGTGGGCCATCAGCCACAGACGGACGCGGCATGGCCGCAAGGGCAGCCACAGCCACTGGGTGTCGCAGGTGGCGGATCCGGAAGGCGAAGACTGTGATGCATAGTCCATGCAGGCCGGGTCTCCATTTGGGGCACCACGCAGGTGGACGGCGTCCCGCCACACATCATACCCTGAGACAGCCCACTCGTGCAACTGGACCCACACATACACTCCTTGCCCTCTCTGGTGCGAGCTTGGGGCTGCCTGTGCAAGCGCTAGCCTCGCAGGTGAGCATGCATATTGGGGGGCGAGGGGAGGACATGAGGGCTGGGGCGAAGATGACTGTATCACTGTCAGTTAGTACAAGGGATGACCCAGATGTGGAAAGGAAGAGACGTGTCCCGTGTGTACTGCAACTAGTCGCCAATCCAACTACCCCCCCATGTCCGGAATGTAAGCCCGCACCTAGGCCCGCCCATCCGCCACATCGAACATACCACCAGCACGACAACCTTCCCATTCGAAACACTGACTGGGGGTGGCGACCAGTGAACAATCATGTGTAGCCTACCCACGCGTACATGTGGGCCCTCCATGATCCATGTCACCTGCGGCAAAGACATGACATGCGCAATGAGGGAAGTGAGGAGAGCTGTCCGCCCCACGCGCAGAAGGTGCATCAGCTCCACAGACCCAGCAGCGAGTCCAGCAGGGGTCACATGTGCAGGGGCAGCTGTGCCTGGTGTGAAGGCACATGCATATAGACAGCACATCGACCAATGTGTAGTCTGCCCACATCCACAGTCCATCATCATGCGGACATAGGAATTGAACACAGGGCAACACATCTTAGCTGGTGCACCCACCGTGACCAACAATGCGCAATCATCGACGTACCCGCCCTGTGCATGGCCCCCACCCAACGGAGGCACATCCAGTGCCACCATCCCACACACACAAGCCTTCCACGGAACATGCTGTGTCCAATGGTCAGTACAGAGTCAGCGCCCATCTGGTGGATCCTGAACAGGAGACACATGCACACACATGCCAGCTCCCACTATGTACGACTGCCACCTGGCACGTGCAATGTAACCTCTCACCTGTGACGTGTGACTGCAAGCACACAGCCGTCTTGGCATGGGGCTGTCAATGTGGACACCAGTCAATGTTTCGGGAGCTGTGATCCGTACAGTGCTGTACATAGGGTGCAGTGCTGACACCTACTACTGTCTCATATCCCCTCGTGCCACAGGTCCCACTTGTATTGGCCGCTCAGCCCGTGCCCACATCGTCGTCGTCGTGTGCCATACTCATCCAGCCTCGGAAGCAGTACCATGCTCAGCAGACACTCATGTTGCCGTGGCGTTGCCGCTTGACGAATATGCAGTCAGTCCCCATCAGCACGCCCCGCAAGTCATTGGGGCCTAGATCCCCATGTGCATGCACATGGCAGTGGTATGTCTCACTTGCCATTGCCATTGTTGGGAGACCTGTGTAAGTGTATTGTGGCCGTGCCGTCCCAGCTTGACAGCTGGGCTGTGGCTCATGTGCTTGCTCAGTCATGTCAGTGATGTGTATGCGAAATTGCTATGTGCCGTGTTGCTTTGACATGTGTCCTCTGCCATTTAACCCAGGCGGAGACCGAACATTGACCGCCCATACCAATTGCTGGCGGACATGGACGATACAGAGGTAATCAGGAAGTTTCGGCTGGACAGGCCAACTCTGCATCGACTGTGTGCCATGTTAGAGCCCCATCTCCGTCCCCGCAGGGTGTATCCGACTGCTGTCACCCCCACGGCTAAGGTGATGGCCGCCATGCATTTCTTCGCCACTGGGTCATTCCAGCACACAGTGGGCAGTGGAGGAGGGATGTCCCAGCCCATGTTCAGCAAGGTGCTGAGGGATGTACTGGCAGCCATGATGCTGTACCGGAACAGGTACATCAGATTCCCCAGGGCTCGTGAATTGGCGGCAGTGAAGGGTGCATTCTATGCCCTTGGCAGAATCCCACACGTCGTGGGAGCCATTGACTGCACTCATGTTGGCCTTGTTCCACCACAGGCCACTGAGCACCTGTACCGCAACAGGAAGCACACGCACTCCCTGAATGTGCAAGTGGTGTGCCTTGCGGACATGGTGATCACCCACGTGTGTGCCAAGTTTCCAGGCTCGGCCCATGACGCACACATAATGCGCAACAGCATCTTGCCACGACTGATGGCCAATCTGCAACAGGATCGTGGCTGTATTGTCGGTGAGTATGTGGAGTGGTGTAGCGTGCTGGTTGTGCGATGCTGTCCCCTGTCCAGTTGGAATAGCAACGGTTCTCTGTGTCCCTCACACCCAGGTGACTCTGCGTATCCGAATGGGGCATGGCTGCTCAGTCCATTGAGGAATCCTCGCACCCCAGCAGACGATCGATACAATGAGGCACATGGGAGGACCAGACGTGTGGTCGAGCGTACCTTTGGCCTCCTCAAGTCCAGGTTCAGGTGCCTGGACCGCACCGGGGGTGCACTGGCGTACTCCCCACAGAAGGTGTGCCAGATAGTGGTGGCGTGCTGCATGCTGCACAATCTGGCCATTCGGAAGCAGATCCCCCTCATTGTGGATGACGGAGATCAACCAGGGCCCCAGCCCGCAGACCAGGACAGCTCGAGTGAGGTGGACAGCGGAGAGGAGGAAGCTGGGAATGTGCGCCAGCAGCTCATCGCCCGCTACTTCACTTGACGGTGAGTGTCCATGTACGACGGATGATGTGTCTGTATCTATGCAGGTGTGTGTGTGCTGTGTCAGGGTGGCCGTATGTTCACTGCGTGCAGTGTGTCAACGCTCCATGGCCAGGGTAGTATGCCACTGTTGGTGACTGTGGCATTGTGCCCTATTGCTCTGTGCGATGTGTGTACATTGCTTGTAGTTGTTGACATGTACTGTGTGATGGGTGTGTGACACACTCATTGAATGTGCTCCTGTTCTGTCTCCCACCCCTAGGTCCCTACAGGCCCTCCGGATTCCATTTCCATGCCACGCATCAGGTGCCTTTCCGCCCAAGGTGGCCGTTGTATTCCGTACAAATAAAGACACAGGGCACAAACAGCAGTTAGTGAAAAAGGTGCATTTATTACAAACTGTGACATGTGATTGTGTGTAAGGTGATGACAAAAGTGGTGCGTGCAGTGACAATGAGCTGTCGGTCATGGCTGCGTGATGATCAGGGTGTACCCACTGGTTCTATGTCCATAGTCCAACACACACATGCCATCCAGATGGCTGTGTGGAGTGGGATCGTAGAGCAAGTCAATGCAGTGGCTGGTCAAGGAAGGCTGGCGGAAGGCTGGCTGGCTGCCTCACTTGCGACTGGAGCGTGCGAAGTCCTCCCGGGAGATCTGTTTCCTCTTCGGACGGCCCCTTCCACGTTTGGGAGGGGGTGTGTGGTGGCGACCTGCTGGTGGTGGGTGAGGTGTGCTCACTGGCTGTGGACGCAGGGGAAGTGGACACTGCTGCCCGAGCCTGCGCCCTAGCAGGTGGTGGCGGAGGTGGTGTTGCTGGCCTTGCCTGTGACCCCACCGCCACCACCAGCTGGCCCATGAGGTCCACGAGTTGGTCCATACGGGACACGAATTGGCCCATATGGGCGTCCATGGACCTCAGCACCCCCAGCACCTCCCGCGTGTCAGTAGCAGACCTGGCCCATTGTCCTTGGGCCTCTTCATAGGCCCCAAGGACTCTGGCCATTTGAGGCAGGGCATGGCTCCCAGGGGAGGCTGGCGTTTCCCTGACCCTGCTCCTCCTACCAGTCCTGCTGCCACCGGCCTGCCCACTAGCCACATTGCTCACCACGGTCCTCGCTGTGGCTCCCAGGGTGGATCCAGTCGGCCGGGCCACCACCTGCGCTGGGGCTGGTGCCAGCGAAGACGTGGTGGTGGTGGAGGCGGTGGTGGTCGGTGCGGCGATGGTGGCGGTTGCGGCAGTGGTAGTGGCCGCAATGACCGTGGGTGTGGCCGCAACGACAGTGGCAGCAGGGGACTGGGACTGTTCAGCATCCCTGGATGATGGGTTGGTGGGTAGGAGGGGTCCTGGGGAGCGGCTGGGCCCTGCCACGCCAGATGGGCCAGCTTGGTGGTCCGTGTCCGAAGAGGTGGACAGATCCTCCAGATCCGTGTGTCCTCGTTGGGGGCTTGTAGGCTGGCTGTGCTGGCTGCTGTCTCCATCCCCAGCGTCCAGCAGTTCGTCACCTGTGGAGAGAATGAGATTTGTTATTGTGTTGCACCTGGCGAAGTATGTATTAGTCGTCTGACATTGGCAGTTCGTGCAATCTCGTACATGGGTTTCCCGGAGGCGAGTGTGTGGCTGTGGCATCTGTAGGTGTGTGTGCTAGGCAATGGGACTGTGTGCTGTGCACATGTGGCATGGGACGGATTGGCCATGCCGATGGGTGTGTTGCTTTGCCCCTACTCATTGTGACTCTGGTGTATGCGGGCTCCTGGCCCATCCTGGGTCTGGTTTGTACTTTGCTTTTGGAGTTCAAATGGAACGCTTAGGAACGCATATGGCAACATGGGGGCCATGCCCCAGATTCGCATTTGGGAGGGTATATGCTTTTGGGGTACATGCTGTGAGCCATGGGTGCCGAACGTGACATGTGTTGTGGCAGCATGACAGTGCATGGTCTGAGGTGTGTGCATGCCTGACATGCCCTGCATATTTGCTGTCTGTTGTGATTACTGGACATGGCATTGGACGCATCGTTATGAGTGAGTGATAGTTGTGTGCCAGCCAACGTATTGCAGTTGTCCCATCTCCTTGGTGTGCGTGCTGCCCTGTGCCATGTGCATCACTGCAGTGCTCGGGGGGGTGTGGCCCATGTTGTGTGTTGTTGCTCACAGTGTGTCGTGCGCTTCATTGACTTCTGGCACATGGTTGGTCATGGGCATGTGTCTTAGCGTGACTGCTGTATGTGTGGCAGCTGTGCGGATGACATGCCTTTCATGAGACTGGGGCTGACGGATGGGATGGATGGTATGTTGTATGTGCATGGTGTGTCTGTGTGTTTGATGGGTTCAGTGGTGTTCGTGTGCATTTATGTTGTTCCGCTCTGTTGCGTCTAGTGTTGTTTGTCTTACATAGGCGTAGTTGTGGGGTGTGTGGTTGACAGGCAGTAGGGGCTACATGGACAGGACTTCAATGGTGTTTCGGTTGTGTGTGATGAGTTGCACAGTGGCTGCCGTGTGGGACTATATTCAGTGTGGCTTGTGCATGCAGACGTGGCTCCTTGGGTGTTGCTATGTCTGTGATGGGTCATGTGGGGTGTGAGTCTGCTGTTCATGTCCGTGTGCACATTGTTCACTTGTTCGTGACGGTGGGCGGTGCTGCGTGTTCGTGTGCTACGTGACATGTCCCATGTGTTGGTGGTGTTATGGTCCTCATGCCTCCAGTAATCCAGCCCTGTCCAGTTTCCCACCTGCAAGTTGTTCGTGCGTGCACTGTACTGGATGCCACATGGCTCTAAGCGGGGGGTGCTCCATGTTGCAGGTCTGTGGGGGTGGGGGGTGTAGTGGGTCGTGGGGGTGGCTGTACACCCACTGACACCGATTGCTGTGGACCGTGATGTCTGCCTTTCGGCTGTCGTTGTGCACTGCGGTGGCTGACACGTGGGTGTGGGGTGTGGGGGATGCTCCTCCTTGCTGTGCTGTGGGACTGGGGCCTGGTGTGTGTTGTACTTGGGCTGTCCACCGTCCCACCCACTGCACTTTGTGTTCCTGCCACTTACCTGTTACTTGTCGGTTGGTGCAGCTGTGCCTGACACATGGGTGTGGGAGTGCTCCACCTTGCTGGTCTGTGGGAGTGGGGGCCTGGTGGGTGTTGTACTTCAGCTGTCCACCGTCCCACCCACTGCACTTTGTGTTCCTGCCACTTACCTGTTACTTGTCGGTTAGTGCAGCTGTGGCGGACACATGGGTGTGGTGGGTGCTCGTTGTGGCGCTTCTGGCATATTTGGGGACCTGTTGGTGGTTACGTGGCTGGCTTAGTGTACACATGTCCCCACGCATCTTACAGTTGTTCGGTTTGGCCTGTGTGTGGTAGTGTCTGTTGCATGTGCGTGTGATGTGTTGTGTATTGTGTGCTGGACATGGGGGTGTTTGTCCCTGGGAGCTGTGGCATGGTGGTTGCGCATGTGTGTACATAGCGGTGTGCTGGTATACATTAGTTTGTACTTACCAGCCTCCACTCCCCCTGCTAATCCGGCGAGGATCTCCGGATGGATTACGACTCGCACCTTCTCCTCCCACGCTTTGAAGGTCTTAAAGAGCGCGGGATTCCCTCCGCCAGTGACGGCAGCCAGCTCTCTGTTTTTGCCCTCCTTCTTCTTGACCAGGCTCTTTACGTCATTCCAACGTTTGTTTATCTCGGTTCTGTTCCTGGGCAGGGTCCCGACTGCATTGACCTGGTCTACGATCCGGGTCCACATTCTGTTTCTGGTGGCTAGTGGTGTGTGCTGGACCATGTTCCCATAGATTTGTGGGTACACCTTGATGATCTCGTCGACCATGACCGTCAGCTCCATGGGCGTGAACTTGGGCATCCTTTGTGGTGCCATGGTGTTTGTGGTGCTGGTGCGGTGTGTGTTGTGTAATGTGCAGGGGGTTTGTGGTGCCGGTGTTTGGTGGTGGTGGTGGTGGTGGTTGTGATGTGTGCGTTTCTGTGGTGTGCTGCTGTCCTTGCTGTGTCACTGTGTCCTCTCCTCTCCTCTCTGGTTTGCAATGTAGCAAGGGGTTGTGGTCTGTGGGAGTGCTGCTTTTGTACTCACCTATGTGGGTGTGTCCTCATGGTCTGTTGTTTTCAGGTGTGTTGTGTCTGGGGTTCTGGCCTTTGTATTTTTTGTTTGTCCGGGGGGGTGTTTTCGGGATGTGTACTGTGCTTGTGTATTTGTGCGTGCCTTGCTGTGTGGACTTGTTGGCCATGTTGTGTGCTATTGGTTTTGTGTGCGGATGGTTTCTGTGCAGGTACGTGGGCGCCATGGCTTCTGCCGTGTCGATTCTCATCGGCGTTGTTTGCGCTGGCGGGCGGTATTTTTGTTGTTTTTCCGCGCTCATGGCGGTGCGATCGTAATTTCACGTGCGGTGTGTCGGCCGTGTGGGCGGGCGGTTTTGTGTTGTCGTGCGTGTTTCCGTCCGTGGCGGGCGGTTTGACTCCGACTCGGACGATGGCGGGCGGTATTTTGTGTGATTTTTCCGCCGATGGCGGTTTTCAGTTTGTGTACTCATAATGGCGTGGTCGGTGTTCAGGCGGTGTGTGCGGGCGGATTTTTGCCGCTTCCATGCCTGGCGGATTTTTTTACGCCGGGTATCGTAATGGGCCCCTAATACACAGTTCTTTTATTAAAAAAACGCGTCTCTGTCTCCAACGTAAACTCGATTAAAATGAATCTGCAAAAAAGATTAAAAGCATACCCACCCACACAAATACACCCAAATACATTTATTAAATACAATAAAATGAATTTATAGCAACAAAACAACACATATTTACTGATATTAATGTCCGTCTACACTACACCTCAAACAGTAACTCACGTCATCTCACTAAAATATAACTAACAACTACAGCACACCAAAAACGTAATAACCTAACTATAAATACAATATATAAGTCCTAACTACACTAAAACATAAGTATTAACTTAGAAAAATAAGTAAAATTTCCCTTACCTTGCTCGACGCGACGCAGCTTCCAACCGCGAGCTTCTCCGACCCTCAATGACCCAAAATAACAGTACGCGGTTACAAAATAGTCCCTGTAAACTTAAAATGGCTGCCTAAATAAAGTTTAAAAAAGGAATAATGTAAAAAAAAATCATTATAGCAAAGTATAAATTTCACATATATTTTTCTTATGTTGTACACAATTTTCTGTATATTTAAAAATTACTATATAATGTATTATACTTTGTAAAGTTATAATAATAATTAATATAAAAATATATTTATTATTATTATAATTATATATGTTTTTTTATAATGATAAAAATTATAAAAAATACATATTAATTATGTGAAATTGTTAAATAAAACTTACCTGTTTAAAAATAAATTTTCATTAATTACAACAATGTGATAATTAATATTATTAATATTTTATATACTAATAATATTAATTAAAAATATATTTACATGTAATAAAGTGCTAATTATTTGTAAATGATAAACAATATTTACTACAACATTATAATGTTACAATATTAAATAATAAATAAACATACAATGCTTTACTTTCTGTATATATATACCAAAAATGGTTATATAATTTGTATACATATATTACAATGTTACAAATGTTGTAAAATAATGACATAACATTTTTTTTCCCTTAAAAAATTCTATTAACGAATAAATGTATGTAAAATAATTTATGTTCCTTCAATAAAAATTTACAAATTTTATGTATATTTAATAATGTCTATTGCATTGTATAAATAAATAAAAAAATTGTTTCTCTTTCTATCTACTTATACAAAAATAAAAAAAATTGAAAATAAAAAAGTCTAATTTATTTTTATATGTATATCTTATAATTAAATATTTTACTTAAATATATTAATTTGATAAATGTACCTTTTTAATTAACATTTGTTTTTTTACTAGAAAATTATAAACTATACATCACTTACACAAGACAAATTCATTTTCACTACACATAATAAAATACATTTATATTCCTTCACATATAAAAACACATACAGTAAGTTTCCTACAACTCTTTATATAAAATAAATAAATACACATCAAATAACATATTTGTTATATAAATATTTAATATTAATTATAAATAATTATAAAAATATATTTCTACATAAACAAACATCACCAACTATTCCCAATACATTTAAACAATATTCATTAAATGTGGTAAACTTAAACAATATATAATTTACTCTTCCCACTACACTTAAAATTTAGTAATAAAACATACAAAACATTAACCATATATAATTTACTATTCCCAATACAGCATACATTAAATAATAAAAACTACTTTACATTGAACAAATTAAAATTACTATTCCCACTGCACTAATTAGTAATTCAGAGAAGTTGCTGGACACTAAACATATAACAATTACTATTCCCACTGCAGTAAGTATTAATTCAGGGAAGATGCTGGACACTAAACATATAAAATTACTATTCCCACTCCAATAAAAATTAAATCAGGGAAGGTGCTGGACACTAAACATATAAAATTACTATTCCCACTCCAATAAAAATTTAAGTCAGGGAAGGTGCTGGACATTAAACATATATAAATTACTATTCCCACTTCTGTCAGTATTAACTCAGGGAAGGTGCTGGACATTAAACATATATAAATTACTATTCCCACTCCAGTGAGTATTAAGTCAGGGAAATTGCTGGACACTAAACATATAAAATTACTATTCCCACTTCAGTCAAAATTAAGTCAGGGAAGGTGCTGGACATTAAACATATATAAATTACTATTCCCACTCCAGTAAGTATTAACTCAAGGAAGGTGCTGGACATTAAACATATATAAATTACTATTCCCACTCCAGTAAATATTAACTCAGGGAAGGTGCTGGACACTAAACATATAAAATTACTATTCCCACTCCAGTCAAAATTAAGTCAGGGAATATGCTGGACACTAAACATATAAAATTACTATTCCCACTTCATTCAAAATTAAGTCAGGGAAGGTGCTGGACATTAAACATATATAAATTACTATTCCCACTCCAGTAAGTATTAACTCAAGGAAGGTGCTGGACATTAAACATATATAAATTACTATTCCCACTCCAGTAAATATTAACTCAGGGAAGGTGCTGGACACTAAACATATAAAATTACTATTCCCACTTCAGTCAAAATTAAGTCAGGGAAGGTGCTGGACATTAAACATATATAAATTACTATTCCCACTCCAGTAAGTATTAACTCAAGGAAGGTGCTGGACATTAAACATATATAAATTACTATTCCCACTCCAGTAAATATTAACTCAGGGAAGGTGCTGGACACTAAACATATAAAATTACTATTCCCACTCCAGTCAAAATTAAGTCAGGGAATATGCTGGACACTAAACATATAAAATTACTATTCCCACTTCAGTCAAAATTAAGTCAGGGAAGGTGCTGGACATTAAACATATATAAATTACTATTCCCACTCCAGTAAGTATTAACTCAAGGAAGGTGCTGGACATTAAACATATATAAATTACTATTCCCACTCCAGTAAATATTAACTCAGGGAAGGTGCTGGACACTAAACATATAAAATTACTATTCCCACTTCAGTCAAAATTAAGTCAGGGAAGGTGCTGGACATTAAACATATATAAATTACTATTCCCACTCCAGTAAGTATTAACTCAAGGAAGGTGCTGGACATTAAACATATATAAATTACTATTCCCACTCCAGTAAATATTAACTCAGGGAAGGTGCTGGACACTAAACATATAAAATTACTATTCCCACTTCAGTCAAAATTAAGTCAGGGAAGGTGCTGGACATTAAACATATATAAATTACTATTCCCACTCCAGTAAGTATTAACTCAAGGAAGGTGCTGGACATTAAACATATATAAATTACTATTCCCACTCCAGTAAATATTAACTCAGGGAAGGTGCTGGACACTAAACATATAAAATTACTATTCCCACTCCAGTAAAAATTAAGTCAGGGAATATGCTGGACATTAAACACATAAAAATTACTATTCCCACTACAGTAATTATGAAGTCAAGAACACGCTGGACACTAAGGGGTCGATTCCGATTCGGGCCGGAAAAAGCACCGACCGACTCGGAGCCGGAAAAATTACCGACCGACACGTACCCGTGGCGCCCGACACGCCAAGTACGATGCAAGCCGCGATAAATCCGACCGACACGTAAGGAAACCAAGTCGACCGACCGAGCCGCACGGAAAATAGCAATCCGGCCGGAAAAACACGCGAATCCAACCGACCGACACGCACCCGGAACAAATCCGACCGAAACGTACCCGCCAACTCCAAACCGCAAAGTACGATGCAAGGCGCGAAAACCACGACCGAGTCGGACGGAGGACAAGCCGTACGACCGACACGCATACAAAACCGAGCCGAAGCAACACAATACACCGCGACCGACGCGTACGCAGCATAGAAAACTGCACAAACACAGCGTGAACGAAGCGGAAAACACCGTACGAGACCAATGCAGGGTCCGACTCGGTCACAAGAACGTTTCCAACATACACAAACAACACAAAGGAAAAATCACCCAAAAAAGGCCAAACAAGCAATTACCAAGCCAATAAATACTGGGGGGGGTGGGGACAGAGAACAAAGACACACCCACAACTCCACCTATATAAAGGACACAAATCACTACCATGAGCCTTTGCAAATGCCATTCCACTGCCAGCACCCAAGAGAAAGCAACCACACACCCACAGCTCATCCCTCACACAAGCCACACACCAGCAGCACACCAACAAATACCTACCTCACATACACCCAGCAAAACACACACTCACACACCCTCACCTGCACACCAACACACACATCACTCACCATCACCACCCATCACCATGCCCCCCAAGAAGAATCACAAGTTCCTAGATTGTGAATTGGAAGTCCTGGTAGACGAGATCCTCAGGGTAGAGCCACAGCTGTTTGGCACATTGGTCCAACAGACCCCCATGTCGCAGAAAACCAAGATGTGGGAGAGGATCATCAACAGGGTGAACGCCCAATCACCATGTCTGCGCACAAAGACCGACATCCAGAACAGGTGGTATGACGTGCGCAGGAGGGTCCGGGAGCTGCTCAAGAAAGACTACCTCATCAGCCAATACACCGGCAGTGGCCCTCCTGCCAAGCCAGTATACCTCAGGCCCTGGGAGGAGAAGGTGCGGGCCATCCTTCCGCCAGTGAGCGTATATGGACTAGAGAACATCCCAGAGCCTGGTGAGTACACAACAAATGTACACAATATACTGCCACAAAACACACACACATCACTGTCAAGGGGAGAGTCAAACCATGCACTCATAGCAATCACACAGCAACCAGAACAGAATCATCCCAAAATGTGTATGTCAGTCAGAGAAACACAACACATGCCATCAAAAAAGTCACATCCAACTGTGCCAACACATGTACAAACACAACCACAACTACAGCTAGGCAGTGGCACAAATAGAACTAACAAACACATCCACACATGTAGCCACCACAACAACACCAACACACAGTGAAGACCACTCAAAGGAAGGAATTCTGTGTATGCTGGCCAAGTCAGTGTAGCCAATAGCATCATGGGAGTCGCAGTCACACATATTGCCCGCACCAAAACTGTCCCATCAACACCACCATGAACCATGCGCACATCACAGGGAGTGGAGAAGGACTCACAAGATGGCTGACACTGGCTACTGCTGTGGGGAGCACAAGGCCCTGCTGCCAACTGTGCACCAACAAACAGCAGGACACCACTGACTGACATCCTGAGAGACAACTTCCACTCCCTGCAATGCAAGCACGTTCCATGGTGGGATATCTGGCTGGCGTGGGAAGGAGGACTCACAGCACTGACCATAGTCACAAGCACCTCCCCTCACACCCTCCCCAACACAAACTCCACAGTACCCACCTGGTAGAATGCAATGCCCTCCATCCTAACACAAGATCCCACAAAGCACCACCACCCTGGGTTATGTTGTGTGAAGCACAGGGACACTCTTGGGACTCTTAGCCAAACAACTGCCAGGACAACACTCCCAGCCATCCTGTCAGCACAGCCAGCCCACCCCACAGGGAAGCAGAGTCAAAAGGAAGGAAGCATGGGCATGCTGAGAAGGGGGGTGGAGGCAATAGCATGATGGGAGTCGTAGTCACAGACATTGCTCAGCCTCACAACTGTCCCATCAACACCACCCTGAACCATGCTCACATCACAGGGAGTGGAGAAGGACTCACAAGATGGCTGACACTGGCTACTGCTGTGGGGAGCACAAGGCCCTGCTGCCAACTGTGCACCTACAAACAGCAGGACACCACTGACTGACATCCTGAGAGACAACTTCCACTCCCTGCAATGCAAGCACGTTCCATGGTGGGATATCTGGCTGGCTGGGTGGGAAGGGGACTTGCAGCACTGACTATAGTCACCAGCACCTCCCCTCACACCCTCCCCAACACAAACTCCACAGTACCCACCTGGTAGAATGCAATGCCCTCCATCCTAACACAAGATCCCACAAAGCACCACCACCCTGGGTTATGTTGTGTGAAGCACAGGGACACTCTTGGGACTCTTAGCCAAACAACTGCCAGGACAACACTCCCAGCCATCCTGTCAGCACAGCCAGCCCACCCCACAGGGAAGCAGAGTCAAAAGGAAGGAAGCATGGGCATGCTGGGAAAGGGGAGGAGGCAATAGCATGATGGGAGTCGTACTCACAGCCCTACATCCCCCACCACATGGCCCAGCAAGCTCACACTCACGCATGCACATCCCACAGAGAGTGGAAAGGCCCATCAAAGATGTCTGACACTGTTGCTGTGTCGTGGGGAGCACAAGGGCATGCTGGGTACTGCACACCAACCAACAGCAGGACACCACTGTCAGCCATCTTGCCATTGCCCTCACACCCACACCCACTGAACTCCACACAAAAGCAAGTAAGTATGGGAATGCTGGCAAGTGGGGTGGAGGCAATGGCATGATGGGAGTCGTAGTCACAGACATAGCTCACCCCCACAACTGTCCCATCAACACCACCCTGAACCATGCTCACATCACAGGGAGTGGAGAAGGACTCACAAGATGGCTGACACTGGCTACTGCTGTGGGGAGCACAAGGCCCTGCTGCCAACTGTGCACCAACAAACAGCAGGACACCACTGACTGACATCCTGAGAGACAACTTACACTCCCTGCAACGCAAGCACGTTCCATGGTGGGATAACTGACTGGCTGGCTGGGTGGGAAGGAGGTCTGGCTGTCAACCAAACACAAGCAATGCAGACCATGTTCACACCCCAGAAAATACATAGAAATGCCCAAATAATGCAGGACAATGTGCCACACCAATATCAACCCCTGACTGTGACGACTTAGGACAATGCAATGTACAGGCCCGCACCCAGAGGCACAGTCACAACTGTCAGGTGTGTCAACCACTGATGCCTGCAGAAACATGACATACATTGTTTGTGTCTCCCAAAAACAGGTGATGATGGGGACACAGCAGCAGACGCTGAGGAGTCCCAGTCCCAGGCTCAAGAGGATGCCGAGCTCACTGGCGTCGTACAGCCTCTGTCCTCCTCGGACGATGAACAACCTGGCACATCCGGTGCAAGTCAACATGCAGCACCAGCAGGACCACCAGCTGCAGCACCAGCAGGACCACCAGCTGCACTCCCTGCACCCACCCCTACAACGACTGTCACCACGAATACCATCCCTGCCGACATGGACAGAATAAGGAGCAACACCAGCGCAGTGACCCTGGACCAACCTGGGGCCATGGACACCACCACCACCACCAACCCCCAAGGTGGACCAGGGTTATCTGTGCGTGCAACTGCACACACTGCACATGTCAGCAGGGGTGGTGGGAGGGGTGGGAGACAGAGGTCGCTGCTTGCAGACGTTGCTGGTGTGCATGAAGACCCACAACTGGTACGCATAGCTGATGCGTACCAGTCCAGCACCGGAGAGCTCAGCCAGGTAGTGGGGCTCCTCAGAGACATCAAACAGCAGCAGGCTGCCCATCATGCCCGCTTGGACTCCCACATGTCCCACGTGGAGTCACACATGTCACGTGTGGACTCACACATGTCCCGCGTGGAGTCCAAGTGGGATGTACTGCATGAGATGACGGCGGTGCACAGGGACATTTTACAATGCCTCCGCCAGATGAACAGCAACCAGTCCACACCTCCCTGTGTGCCAACAACATCTGGTACCGAACAAACTGCAACTGCCACAGGGAGGGAGGAGGACTCTGGCGGAGAGTCCCCTGCACCGCAGCAGCCTGCACTTGAGGGCCCCCCAAGAAGAGGGGTCGTCCGAGGAGGGGAAAGTGAGAGGCTGATGGCCAAGCGCAACTCCCAGGAAGCCTGAACCTGTTCTGGATTTTCGCCTTTGTGCACAGACTGTTCACCCTGTTGGCGGCAACACTACTCCCACACATTGCATGGGGAGTACAAGTTGGACCAATGTGTCAGACAACTGTGGCCCCGATACTGGGGATCCTGTCTACCTGGACTTTCAATTCACCTAGGAACTTGGGATTGCAAGATTCATGTACAGCACAACCCATCCTATGCACTATTAACACAAATGTATCACAATAAACACACTAATACACCATACTTGCCTCTGTCGTGATTCCAACGTGGGTGCTGTTATGGGGATGATGAACTGCAAAATTACACTGTGTATGCGAACTGCAACAGCAAGGACAACACAGGCATGTGAGTACAGGCAACGTGACACATATGAGGGAGACACACCACCAGGGCTACACAACACATACACACCTAGGCCATCTGACTCATTGCCTACACTGATGTTGCCAGGGAAGACGGTGCAATGCACAGACACCACACCCATTCCCAGTTGTAGTCAAGTAGCCCACAGGTGCAGTAAGCAAATGGCAGTCAAATGTGTGACCACAGACAACGCACATCACTAAGTGAAGCACAGGTTTATTACACAGTAGCAACATGCCGTAACCACTACAGATGCAAGGTAACCCCACCTGGTAGCGGGCACGCAGTCAACAACTGTAGACGGAAGGAAGTCCATGGGTGTGGCGCACATCACCTGTAGGGACACAACAGCTACCAGCCTGGATGTGCAATCACGTCGTCGGTGGACACAGTTGACCAAACGAATCTGAAAGTACCCTGTGAAGGACAGAAATGACACACAGTCAAAAGCAATGCAGTACAGGACAGAACAGCAAAACTCATGCACAATACATGTTACAAGATACCCACCCAGAACCAAGTTAGCATGTCAACACTGTTGGGGAGTACAGCCCACCTGTAACCACACATCGCAACACACATCCAGTCAAGTAGCCCATGGACACACTCCAACAGCGCCAGAGCCCCACCCACACATCATGCCAACTCACATCATTCACATGACACCTCAGGATACTCACATTCAGCTAAAGAAGTTGGTGATGAGCTGTGTGCGGACATCACCATCACCATCATCATCATCATCGTCACTGGCATCGTGGTCCAGGCCAGGATCCTCCACAGGTGGCGGATGTTGGTCATCGTCATCCTGGATGAGAGGCAACTCCTTCCGCACTGCCAGGTTGTGTAGCATGCAGCAGACGATGATAATCTTGCACACTTTCGCAGGGGCATATGGGAGGGACCCTCCGGTCTTGTCCAGGCAGCGGAAGCGGCTCTTCAGGAGACCAAAGGTCCGCTCAATCACTCTCCTGGTCCGACCATGTGCCTCATTGTAGCGCATCTGGGCAGGTGTCACAGGGTTCCTGAGGGGTGTCAGCAACCACGGCATGTTGGGGTATCCCGAGTCACCTACGGACAGACAAGTGCACATCAGCTGACTTGGAAAAGTGGGCGGAATACTACAGATCAGATCACACACAATGGCACAAAGTCAGTACACACCGACAAGCCAGGCACGCTGGTTCTGCATCTGTGCCATCATCCTGGGGATGCGACTACTCCTCATCACAAAGGCATCGTGTGCTGAACCAGGGAAACGGGCACACACGTGTGTGATGGTCATGTCTGCAAGACACACCACCAGTGCATTGACCGAGTGGTAGTGCTTGCGGTTCCTGTAGGCCTGCTCCTGGGCCTGTGGTGGTACCAAAGCCACATGTGTCCCATCAATGGAGCCAATTACATGCGGCATCCTCCCCAGGGCATAAAAGTCACTCTTCACGTCAGTGAGTCGTCGCAGTCTAGGGAAATAGATGTACCGGTTCAGGAAGAGCAACATTGCCGCCAAAACATCGCGGAGCACACGGCTGAACATGGTCTGTGACATCCCACCAGCAGACGCCACAGTATGTTGGAAGGTACCGGTGGCAAAGAAGTGTAGGGCTGCCATCACCTTCACCTTGGGGGTCAGCGCTGTAGGATACGGCCGGCCAGGCTGCAAATGTGGGGACAACTGCACTGCCAAATCCTCAATCAGCTGCCTGGTGAAGCGGTACCGTCGGATGCTGTCCCGTTCCACCATCGTTGCCAGGTCTGGGAATGGCCGATGGACAGCAGGAGCCCTGCAGTGCAGAGGAGAAGTAAGCAAGATCGTCAGTCACCCCACATATGCGGCATTGAACACACTCAAGATCCCAACATACATCATCATGAGGCACAACTACATGAAGTGTGCAGTACCGGAACGACATGTATGGTACATACATGGCCAACATCTGTCAACACGGTCCTACAGGTGGCATCAATTTGTCCCAGGTTGGCCCATTGGATATCATGATGCCGTGTCACAGTCACCCCCACAGTGACATGTGAGGACAGATGTGCCCCAGGCACCACAGCTCAACGACAGGCACATTCCCAGGGACCCTGTAATGCCACATGGACACTGGCATCACCTGGAGTATCATGTGTACACCACAGCAAAACAAACATGACCCCCACAGGTAGTGGCCACACTTGCCATGGCAGGACAGACATGGACGTCTGTGACACACACGCACAACATCAGAGTCCATGCACACACAACGTGGATGTGGAGACTGTCTCCCATTGTGCACATGAAATCAGAGACATTGTAAACACTACATGCACAAAGACTGTGGAGGGCCATCACTATTGTGCCACTGGGACACCCTGGCTCAAACATACCGTCCCACATGGGACTCACGGGGTATGTGACATGACATACACAAACACCACTGTGAAATGTGACCATGACACATGCACAGATATGAACAGTTGCACATCACAGTGGTCACGTACACGTAACACCCAGGATCCTGTCCCCATGAACACGTGCACAGCCTGGGGGTGGCTGCCCACAGGTGACACCCACAGGACAACATGTACACCAACATACACACAATAGGAAATGCAGCCTTACATGCCTTATGATAAGGTTTGGACAGGCTGTCGTGATGTAGGTGTGCCCCTCACTCCCTGGGAGCTATCTGTGGCTGGCATATGTCCATCTGAGACAGGCATGCTGACCTATGCCAGTCACATGTACAGTGATGCGTTGAACCGCAATGGACCGATCGGTGCCTCCGGCCGGCCCATTGCCTTCAATGTGTGCGGGTACGCGTTGTACCCCTGTGCGCGTTGAACCGCAATGGACCGATCGGTGCCTCCGGCCGGCCCATTGCCTTCAATGTGTGCGGGTACAGCGTTGTACCCCTGTGCGCGTTGTACCGCAATGGACCGATCGGTGCCTCCGGCCGGCCCATTGCCTTCAATGTGTGCGGGTACGCGTTGTACCCCTGTGCGCGTTGTACCGCAATGGACCGATCGGTGCCTCCGGCCGGCCCATTGCCTTCAATGTGTGCTGGGTACGCGTTGTACCCCTGTGCGCGTTGAACCGCAATGGACCGATCGGTGCCTCCGGCCGGCCCATTGCCTTCAATGTGTGCGGGTACGCGTTGTACCCCTGTGCGCGTTGTACCGCAATGGACCGATCGGTGCCTCCGGCCGGCCCATTGCCTTCAATGTGTGCGGGTACGCGTTGTACCCCTGTGCGCGTTGAACCGCAATGGACCGATCGGTGCCTCCGGCCGGCCCATTGCCTTCAATGTGTGCGGGTACGCGTTGTACCCCTGTGCGCGTTGTACCGCAATGGACCGATCGGTGCCTCCGGCCGGCCCATTGCCTTCAATGTGTGCGGGTGCGCGTTGTACCCCTGTGCGCGTTGTACCGCAATGGACCGATCGGTGCCTCCGGCCGGCCCATTGCCTTCAATGTGTGCGGAGTGCGCGTTGTACCCCTGTGCGCGTTGTACCGCAATGGACCGATCGGTGCGCACCCATTGACAATGGGCTTGCCTGGCAACGGACGCGTTTTCGAATTTCGAGCGAGTCGGTTGCTGGGAATTCAGTTGGTCACCCACAACAATGTTGCAAAATCATGTATGTCATGAAGTTGAAGTTTTGAAGGATGCTGTGGGCGTGTTTTGGTGCTGCTATTCCATGGATTGGCCAGATTCAGAAGATGCAAACGACTTGGACCTATCACTTTGGACACAAGGGACAGGATCTGCCTCTCCAGCACATATATATTGCTGGCTGTTCCCCTGAGAGCCCACTTGCCTGCACTACATGCTCCAGGACGACATCTGCCACTGCACTGCTGCTGTCTCTGCCCCTCTGGACCCTGCAATGGCACGTACTGTGGAGAGAGCCCCAGCCTTCAGCCTTGAGGAGAACCAGGCCCTGCTGGACAGCCTACTTCCACAGTACAGCAAGCTGTATGGGACACCAGGGGAGCAGGTGAGTGTCCTGTGCACTGCCTTTCTGAATGTGCATTTTGTCTGACTAGCAAGGCTGAGAGTCTGCACGCCACTGGCTAGCAGGCTCACTGAGTAGTTGTCACCCCCATAGTGTGTAGTGACTTGCACTGGACAGGTATGGTGCAGTGACAGTGCTTCTGAACAGGGTTTTACTCCCCATGCAATGATACCATGTAGTGACTTCTGGAAAACTGTCCATGGGCAGCCGTGCACTGCCTGTGTACACCATGTGCCCCTGTGATTGCGACATGTATATGCAACTGTGTCATGCACGGATATGTTGCATGTGTAGTAATGGCCTTATCACTTTGTCATCCTGACAGGCTTCTGCCCATCGGAAGCAGGAGATATGGAAGGACATCGTCCGGGCTGTCCGGTCCGTGGGGGTCTACAAGCGCCGGATCCGCAGCTGCCAAAAGAGGTGGCAGGACCTTCGGGGCTGGACCCGGAGGATTGCACGGGTCCAGCTGAAGCTGTCGCCTCCTCGCAGGAGGGGCGGAACACGGACCCTGACCCCCACATGCTCAGGATCCTGGCGGTGGTCTTTCCAGACCTGGATGGGCAGCTGAAGGCCAGAGAGCAGCAAGGAGGGGGTGAGTCAAAGACTGCACTGTGTACTCTGTCTAACATGCTATGTGCCCTCCTCGGGCCTGGTTAAACTGCCACAGTACAGCAGTCATGTTGTCCAGGAGCCATGTCCCTCTATTGTGCACTGCCCACTCCTCATCTGATACCCAGGTGTGGCCCTTACATGCAGGGAATTCTGTCACTTAGGACTGTGTCCTTGCAGTTTGCTTGACTCAAGGTGGGAGACAGCATCTGTTTCCCTGACTCTGTGGTGGGCATCATGGGTGGGTCCATTGCTTACACAATGCCTGTATTCTGACATGTATTCAGCGTGTTACTTTGATCTGTGGTCCAATTGCTGAGCTGATCCACCACATGTGGCTGGGGTATCTGGCACACACCCATGCTGCGGGTGGGAACAATGTTTGGGCCCCAGGAGTATGTATATGACGTGTGTCACACATACTTAGCCAGCTGCCTACAGTCCAGGGCTCATCCCTCATTCATGTGGGGCTGGACAGTCATGCCTACTCCAGGCCATACAATACACTCTGTACTCCCACTCCCGTGTATCAGCTGACACATTGTGCGCAGTGATTTGACCCCTCAGGTGTCTGCCTCTGTGTCAGTGTGCTGTGGATTAGTCGCCAGGACTGCTGTGGAGTTTCTTGGTAGGGGCTCAGCATGCCACTGGAGATGTGACCATAGGAGACGATACTTGTGTGACACATAGGTGTCTGATCAGCTGCCCATGCAGACTGGGGCATGTGAATGTGAAGTTCAGGCAGCTGTTCCCCATGCACAGCAGAGTGTGAGGGGCTCAGGTTCAGAGGGTAGTGTCACAGGTCTACCATATGTCCAATAGGTATGACCTGGACAGATGAGGGTTAAGAGGATGTGTTGTGGGGGGATGTACATGTGCACTTGTGCAGCTCCAGGACTTGCATTCCCCATGACCTACTATTGTGACACAGTGCAGAGTGTTGTTGTCTGGCTGCAAAGTCATACATCACTGAGACAGTGATGTATGACTTTGCAGTCATGCCTCCGCCATGGCATGTGTCTACTGATTGGTGAGCCTGCAGGGGAGTGACATGTGCTACATGCACACCATAGTGGCGCTGGCTATCCAGGACATGGGTGCATCATGGTGTCTGTCGCTGGTATGCATCACATGCATTTCCTATTTGACTCTGGGCATCCCTTTCATCCGGACACCTGTACTGACTCACTGGCAAGAGTTGTGATGTGTGCATGTCCACATGCCACACCGTGTCCTCTGCACTGTCCAACTACTGTGTACTTGGTGCATGTGTCAACACTGGGGTGTTGCAATCCAACAGACACCAGACAGATGGGTGCAAGGCCATGTGGGATGTGAGTGCCATGCTTGGCATCAGACTGACAATTGACTTCTCCTGTTCAATTAGGGCACTTTTAGCAATGTACAACTGATGATGCCAGGGCTTGCTCTGTGATGTGCTGTGCTCACAGTGGTGTGTGCGTTATGTGCAGGTGACTGATGTCTGTCTGTATCCCCATTGTTTGCAGATACATCCACGGCCACGGAAGGGGACAGCTCCACGGACCAGGAGGAGCCAGAGAGCCAGACTGGGTCAGCAGCCGAGGAGTGGTCGGAGGGACCCAGTGGCACGGAGGGCGAGGGGAGCCACACCGAGGAGTCCTCAGCAGCATCCACCTCAGCTGAGGACCAGAGCAACTCGGAGGATGACTCCCTTGTGGAGGCGGGTGTCAGCAGCCACCACACCCCAGCTAGTGTTGCTGTCCCCGCCACCACCAGCACCACCACCGCCCTCCCATCGGCTCCCATTCCCCAGGTCCGTGGAGGCTCCCATGTCCGGGAGCGTGTTTCCTTTGGGCCAGGCACCGCACCCCCTGCCCCTGTGTCCCCTGCTGCCCTGAGTGAGGAGTCTGTGTACCTCCTTCGCCAGCTCCATGTAGGGCAGACAGCCATGCTGAGTGTCCTCCATGCGCACACCGCGCTGTTGACTCAGCTGGTGTCGTTCATGGAGGGCATCTCATCGGGCATGTCTGACCTACAGAGGGGCAATAGGTCCATGGACTCCTCCCTGACGGCAGCAGTGTCCCTCCTCAAACGGTCCCTCACCCCTCCTGCCTCTGCTCCATCCACACTCCCCAGCACCTTACCCGTCCCAAGCACACACACACCGGCACAGGCACACACCAGCACACACACATCCAGCACACTGACACACACGCCAATGACAAAACGCACACGCACGCACATTCAGGGGACTGAAGCCAGACTCACAGGGGATGGGGCCCTGGAACACACACACGCATCCACATGCACTGCGCAGTCCTCAGTTCCCTCTCCCTCCAAAGCACCCTCCCTTGCCTCACCTGCAACCCCAAAGTCACAGCAGCTCTTCCTCTGTGACCTCGGCCTCTTCCCCACCGATGAAGCTGCTCCAGCATCCCGGGGGAAGAGGAAGCCCACCCACACGGAGCAGAGTGCCCCTCGCCCCCGGACACCCTCCCCCAGGCGCAGACGGACTGAGGCCCCCACCCGCAAGTCCCCCGGAGTCCTAAGAGCAAGACCCCGCCACCGCCCTGCAGCTCAGGCACAAGGTCTCCGTCCTCCATCCCTCAGGCCCCCACTGCACAGGTGCCCCCACCACACCCTGCCCCAGGTTCCCCCACCCACAGATATACCATCCCCAAGAGGCTCCGGCCTTCTCCCCCTGCCACTTGCTCTCCCAGCACCACACCCCCGCTGCGCTTGTCTGTGCCACTGATGTGGTGAGGGTGTCCTCCCCCTCTGTCCAACCCACCTTGCCTGTTCCCCATTCTCCTCCCCTGGAGGTAGGCACTGCAGTGGAGTCCACTACCGCCCTGTCTGACTTGGGCACTGCAGTGGCGGACCTGTCCACTCCATCTGCAGGGTCCACTGCAGTTGTGCCGGCACCCACGACATCTGAGTCATGCCCCCAGTTGTGCCGGCACACACCATGTCAGACACCTCCACTGCAGTTGTCAGTGGCTCGCCAGCACCCACCACCCCTTCCCTGACTCCCCCTGGTGAGCCCTGATCCTGTCCCTGCGGTGCCTGGCCTGCCCCCGGTTGCCCCTCCTAGTGGATTGTCCCTGGTTTTGTGCAGGCATGCGTAGGGTGACATCTGCCAGTGTCACCCTGTTTGAACTTTGACAATGGACTGGCCATTGGCCTTTGCTCTATTTTTTCTGGACGTCGTTTTCAATCAACACATATGCTGAATAAAGCAACTTTCTTTTCTCTAGTGCTCATGCTTCAGATGTACATGTTGTTGGTGCTGCTAACCATGCCCTTGCTGCAGTGATGGTGATATCTGGTCTCATGATTATGAAGTGTTACTGTGCAGGAACCCATGTGGTCCAGGGGAATGTGTCCTATCATGTGGTGTATCCATGTCATCAATAGCAGCATCTGAGGGTGTCATGTGTTCAGTATTTGGCAATGGGTTTCCTACTTACATTGGCAATTTCATATCTGTGGCTTCCACCCCTGCACATCTGTTGTGCCTGCCATCGTTGCATTTGTCTACTTCCCTGACCGTGTTGCCATCTCCAGTGGACATGCAGGTTTGGGCATCAATGGGGAAGGACTCATCCGTGTAGTCAGTGCAACATTGCTATACAAGTGTGTTGGATCTGTGCTGATGATTCCGTTGGCACATCCATGACCAGGCTGATGTGATGGGAGCCCTCATTTGGTGCTAATTGTTGATTGTGTGACCAAGTGCTCAGCTGACATGATGGGGCCCTACTGAGGCAACATATGGCACAGCTTTCCTCACACAGGAGTGGAGTCCCCTCATGGCAGTGTGTACACGTGTGACATTGCCTGCGCCCAAGGTGTGTGTTGTGTGTGCATGTCTGTGTGTTCACTTCCATTTATCTGCGCATGCTGTGATCCCTAGTGTTGTACCTGTTTGTGATGCTTGCTGACTTGAGCTATGTTCCCCCAAAGTCTTCTCCCTGTGTTCTCTGTGATGTGGGTGCATGGCACATTACTGGTCATCAGGGTGTCACCCATAGGTGTGTTTTCTGTCAGGGCTGAGTTTGTGTGCAGACGCAGATGGGTCACAGATCAGGTTTCCCCTTGGCACTTGTTGTTTGCCCCTGTCATGTGATTTTCAGTTCGTGTTATCTTTCAGTGATTGTGACACGTTGTGTGTGTGACTGCTGGCACTCCTCAGGGTCCGGGCTGCAATGTTGGTTGTTGTCTATGTGTGTTCTTTGTGGGTGACCTTGGCTTCTTCATTGGTGTGTGACTGTGGCTGGGATCCCATTGGTTGGTGTGGTATCGCCGTCATGTCCATGTACAGCGTAGTGTGCAGTGTGTCAGACATTCAGGAGTCTTGTTGAGTGGCCATGTGTGATGTGTTTCTGCACCTTGGTTCCCACCCACCACCCTGGAATAGTCATGGGTGCATGTGCAATGTCACCAGTGCATGTGTACTTCACTGCTGCACATTGTTAGAGGTCGAGGGTGTGGTCTTGAGTGTGTGTAGATGGGAGTTGTTGCCCAGCTAGTCCCCTGCCTCCATGTTGCCCTTGGCTTACTGGCCATGCTGATTGATTTGTGCTTGTGTAGGTGTGATGGTAGTTTGTTGCTCAGGACACCTGACTGTGGTTCACAGTGTGAACGACATTTAGCTTTGTCATCACAGTGGTATTTTTATTCAGCCCAGGGTCACCACATTGTGGGGGCCCTGGGGGTGGTGCTGTGGTGTGTCTGTGTCTTGCTGTGTCAGTTGTTGTTCCTACGTGCCTGTGTGACATGTGTGTTTTGTGCTCCCTCTCATCTGACAATGCCTGCTTGCCCACATAGGGGATTTGGATCCATGAGTTACCTTAGTGTGGCAGTGTATGCACATCTGTATGATTGGTATTCAGCTCTCCTCATGTGTTGTGTGGTTGCCTGGGGACACTGGCACCCCCACCCCTCACCTGCTGTGTATGATGACAGTGTTGGTCTGCCTGTTTGTGTTTGTGCATCTGCACCACTGCATTGGCATATCTTGGGTGTGCCATTGGCTGTATGTTGTTTGGTGTGTTTCCCCTGCTGTCCCTGGGACTCCTAGGTCATCGGTCAGCACAGTGATCATGGTTTGTGTGTCCCATTGCTGCCATGGTATGGTATCTGTTCACCTCACATCTGCTGTCTCCACAGGATATCTGCATTTGTGTGCCCATTGGTGCAAATATGTGGTTCTGCATTCTGATGGTCACTTCTGTCATTGTGTCATTGATGACTGTTGACGGTCTCAGCCCCCATGGGTGTTGTTTGTCTGCACATGGCCAAAGGAATGTTTCATTTGCACTGCAGTATTTGGCTCCCCCAATTTATGTTGCAATGGGACACATACACTACTTTGCCACAGATGAGTTTTTGGTTCTGTGACCAGGAATGATCCATGCAGTTTGGCAGTTGCAGCTCTTTCTTTGTCAACAATTACCTTTTGGTCACTGTGATGATGAGGGTGTAGACCCCATTGCCACAATGGTCAAAATGTGCTTCAGCTATGGACCCCACACTTGCCTTTTGGTCACTGTGATGATGGGGGTTTAGACCCCATTGCCACAATGGTCAAAATGTGCTTCAGCTATGGACCCCACACTTGCCTTTTGGTCACTGTGATGATGGGGGTTTAGACCCCATTGCCACAATGGTCAAAATGTGCTTCGGCTATGGACCCCACACTTACCTTTTGGTCACTGTGATGATGGGGTTTAGGCCCCATTGCCACAATGGTCATGGGCTGCTTGCATTGTGGGTGCCACACACATATATGTGTGGCACATGTGCTAGGGGGTCACATTGTATGTTCAAAGTCATGTTCGGTGTTGTAGGCATTTGACACAGCCTACACACGCTTGTCATGGTGGTGGGGGATGTCTTAATCTTGCATTCCCTAGGTTGTGGTGTGCTTGTTGTGTCATGCATTGTCCATCCTATGAGTGGGGGTGGTAGTAGTGGTAGGCATCCAGCCCCCTGGCTAAGGGTGGTAGTAGTGGTAGGCATCCTGCCCCCTGGGTGAGGGTGGTAGTAGTGGTGGGCATCCTGCCCCCTGGCTAAGGGTGGTAGTAGTGGTAGGCATCCTGCCCCCTGGGTGAGGGTGGTAGTAGTGGTAGGCATCCTGCCCCCTGGCTAAGGGTGGTAGTAGTGGTAGGCATCCTGCCCCCTGGGTGAGGGTGGTAGTGGTGGTGGGCATCCTGCCCCCTGGGTGAGGGTGGTAGTAGTGGTAGGCATCCAGCCCCCTGGCTAAGGGTGGTAGTAGTGGTAGGCATCCTGCCCCCCTGGGTGAGGGTGGTAGTAGTGGTGGGCATCCTGCCCCCTGGGTGAGGGTGGTAGTAGTGGTAGGCATCCTGCCCCCCTGGGTGAGGGTGGTAGTAGTGGTAGGCATCCTGCCCCCCTGGGTGAGGGTGGTAGTAGTGGTGGGCATCCTGCCCCCTGGGTGAGGGTGGTAGTAGTGGTAGGCATCCAGCCCCCTGGGTGAGGGTGGTAGTAGTGGTAGGCATCCTGCCCCCTGGGTGAGGGTGGTAGTAGTGGTAGGCATCCTGCCCCCCTGGGTGAGGGTGGTAGTAGTGGTGGGCATCCTGCCCCCTGGGTGAGGGTGGTAGTAGTGGTAGGCATCCTGCCCCCTGGGTGAGGGTGGTAGTAGTGGTAGGCATCCTGCCCCCCTGGGTGAGGGTGGTAGTAGTGGTAGGCATCCTGCCCCCCTGGGTGAGGGTGGTAGTAGTGGTGGGCATCCTGCCCCCTGGGTGAGGGTGGTAGTAGTGGTAGGCATCCTGCCCCCCTGGGTGAGGGTGGTAGTAGTGGTAGGCATCCTGCCCCCCTGGGTGAGGGTGGTAGTAGTGGTAGGCATCCTGCCCCCTGGCTAAGGGTGGTAGTAGTGGTAGGCATCCTGCCCCCCTGGGTGAGGGTGGTAGTAGTGGTGGGCATCCTGCCCCCCTGGGTGAGGGTGGTAGTAGTGGTAGGCATCCAGCCCCCCTGGCTAAGGGTGGTAGTAGTGGTAGGCATCCTGCCCCCTGGGTGAGGGTGGTAGTAGTGGTGGGCATCCTGCCCCCTGGGTGAGGGTGGTAGTAGTGGTAGGCATCCTGCCCCCCTGGGTGAGGGTGGTAGTAGTGGTAGGCATCCTGCCCCCTGGGTGAGGGTGGTAGTAGTGGTAGGCATCCAGCCCCCTGGGTGAGGGTGGTAGTAGTGGTAGGCATCCTGCCCCCTGGGTGAGGGTGGTAGTAGTGGTAGGCATCCATGCCCCCCTGGCTAAGGGTGGTAGTAGTGGTAGGCATCCTGCCCCCCTGGGTGAGGGTGGTAGTAGTGGTGGGCATCCTGCCCCCTGGGTGAGGGTGGTAGTAGTGGTAGGCATCCTGCCCCCTGGGTGAGGGTGGTAGTAGTGGTAGGCATCCTGCCCCCTGGGTGAGGGTGGTAGTAGTGGTGGGCATCCATGCCCCCTGGGTGAGGGTGGTAGTAGTGGTAGGCATCCAGCCCCCTGGCTAAGGGTGGTAGTAGTGGTAGGCATCCTGCCCCCCTGGGTGAGGGTGGTAGTAGTGGTGGGCATCCTGCCCCCTGGGTGAGGGTGGTAGTAGTGGTAGGCATCCTGCCCCCCTGGGTGAGGGTGGTAGTAGTGGTAGGCATCCTGCCCCCCTGGGTAAGGGTGGTAGTAGTGGTAGGCATCCAGCCCCCTGGGTGAGGGTGGTAGTAGTGGTAGGCATCCTGCCCCCTGGGTGAGGGTGGTAGTAGTGGTGGGCATCCATGCCCCCCTGGCTAAGGGTGGTAGTAGTGGTAGGCATCCTGCCCCCCTGGGTGAGGGTGGTAGTAGTGGTGGGCATCCTGCCCCCTGGGTGAGGGTGGTAGTAGTGGTAGGCATCCTGCCCCCTGGCTAAGGGTGGTAGTAGTGGTAGGCATCCTGCCCCCTGGGTGAAGGGTGGTTGTGGTGGTGGGCATCCTGCCCCCTGGGTGAGGGTGGTAGTAGTGGTAGGCATCCAGCCCCCTGGCTAAGGGTGGTAGTAGTGGTAGGCATCCTGCCCCCTGGGTGAGGGTGGTAGTAGTGGTGGGCATCCTGCCCCCCTGGGTGAGGGTGGTAGTAGTGGTAGGCATCCTGCCCCCCTGGGTGAGGGTGGTAGTGGTGGTGGGCATCCAGCCCCCTGGCTGAGGGTGGTAGTAGTGGTAGGCATCCAGCCCCCTGGGTGAGGGTGGTAGTAGTGGTAGGCATCCAGCCCCCTGGGTAGGGGTGGTGGTGCGCATTCAGGCCCCTGTGTGCATATGTGGCATTGGTGATGGGCATCCCGCCCCTATGGTGCTGCTGTTGCTGGTGTAAGTATATTCAGAATCCCCGTGTGTGTGTGTGATGTGTCGTGTACGTGTTGTATGTGTT
Source organism: Calotriton arnoldi (assembly GCA_963921515.1). Classification (NCBI taxonomy): domain Eukaryota; kingdom Metazoa; phylum Chordata; class Amphibia; order Caudata; family Salamandridae; genus Calotriton; species Calotriton arnoldi. The sequence continues at coordinate 88,467 of CAWUFW010022577.1, forward strand.
TTGTGGTTGGTGTCTGGCTTACCTTCTGCGCCGTACGCGTCCGTGCCTGTTCCGGTAGTAGATGTAGAATATTGGTATGATCGGGACGAAGGGATTCATGGTTGGTTCGTGTCGTTCGTCCTTCTCGTTGCTTCGCGTCGTCCTCGTCGCTTCGCTTCGTCCTCGTCGCTTCGCGTCGTCCTCGTCGGTGCCGTGTTCGTCTCGTAGCCGTGGATCGTGTTGTGGCGCGAATCGGAGCTTATGTGCGCCTCTCCCGGATGCTTTGACGTGCCGTGCGTAGCGACGGGTTCGGCGCGTACGGGAAGCGCATCGTACTCTGTCCGGCCGGACGGGGCTGCATTTTTCCTTCCGTGCGACTAGATTCGGCGTTTCCGGATTCGCCTCGGTCGGAGACCAGGACCTGGTTTGGGTGAGTACGGCTCGGCCGGATTCTTTGCTGTTGTGCGCATCGTACTTGCTCGTTCGGTGTGCTGTACGGATCGGTCGGGAAACAGGCTTTCGCATGGCTTTTTCCCGACCGAATGGTATTGGGTGCGCCTCCGACCGAGATCGGAATCGGCCCCTAAATATATATGTTTTACAATATTAACAACTTTACCATTTTCCCCTAATAACCCAACATCCCAGTACTAAAAACAACTTACTATTTATATTTATAAATTACTTTAAGGCCCATTACGATACCCGGCGTAAAAAAATCCGCCAGGCATGAAAGCGGCAAAAATCCGCCCGCACACACCGTCTGAACACCGACCACGCCATTACGATGACACAAACCGAAAACCGCCATCAGCGGAAAAATCACACAAGATACCGCCCGCCCTCGTCCGAGTCGGAGTCAAACCGCCCGCCACGGACGGAAACACGCACGACAACACAAAACCGCCCGCCCTCACGGCCGACACACCGCACGTGAAATTACGATCGCACCGCCATGAGCGCGGGAAAACCACAAATATACCGCCCGCCAGCGCAAACAACGCCGATGAGAATCGACACAGCAGAAGCCATGGCGCCCACGTCCCTGCACAGAAACCATCCGCTGACAAAAACAATCGCACACAACATGGCCAACAAGTCCACACAGCAAGGCACGCACAAATACACAAGCACAGTACACATCCCAGAAAACACCCCCTGGACAAACAAAAACTACAAAGGCCAGAACCCCAGACACAACACACCTGAAAACAACAGACCATGAGGACACACCCACATAGGTAAGTACAAAAGCAGCACTCCCACAGACCACAACCCCTTGCAACATTGCAAACCAGAGAGGAGAGGAAGAGGACACAGTGACACAGCAAGGACAGCAGCACACCACAGAAACGCACACATCACAACCACCACCACCACCACCACCAAACACCGGCACCACAAACCCCCTGCACATTACACAACACACACCGCACCAGCACCACAAACACCATGGCACCACAAAGAATGCCCAAGTTCACGCCCATTGAGCTGACGGTCATGGTCGACGAGATCATCAAGGTGCACCCACAAATCTATGGGAACCTGGTCCAGCACACACCACTAGCCACCAGAAAGAGAATGTGGAACCGGATCGTAGACCAGGTCAATGCAGTCGGGACCCTGCTCAGGAACAGAGTTGAAATCAACAAACGGTGGAATGACGTCAAGAGCCTGGTCAAGAAGAAGGAGGGCAAAAACAGAGAGCTGGCTGCCGTCACTGGCGGAGGGAATCCCGCGCTCTTCAAGACCTTCAAAGCGTGGGAGGAGAAGGTGCGAGTCATCATACATCCGGAGATCCTCGCCGGATTACCAGGGGAGTGGAGGCTGGTAAGTACAAACTAATGTATACCAGCACACCGCTATGTACTCACATGCACTACCACCATGCCACAGCTCCCAGGGACAAACACCCCCATGTCCAGCACACAATACACAACACATCACACACACATGCAACAGACACCACCACACACAGCCCAAACCTAACAACTGTAAGATACGTGGGGACATGTGTACACTCAGCCAGCCACGTAACCACCAACAGGTCCCCAAGTATGCCAGAAGCGCCACAACGAGCACCCACCACACCCATGTGTCCGCCATAGCTGCACTAACCGACAAGTAACAGGTAAGTGGCAGGAACACAAAGTGCAGTGGGTGGGAGGGTGGACAGCCCAAGTACAACACACACCAGGCCCCTAGTCCCACAGCACAGCAAGGAGGAGCATCCCCCACACCCCACAGCCACGTGTCAGCCACCGCAGTGCACACCGACAGCCGAAAGGTAGACATCACGGTCCACAACAATCGGTGTCAGTGGGTGTCCAGCCACCACCACGACCCACAACACCCCCACCCCCACAGACCTGCAACATGGAGCACCCCCGCTTAGAACCATGTGGCATCCAGTACAGTGCACGCACGAACAACCTGCAGGTGGGAAACTGGACAGGGCTGGATTACTGGAGGCATGAGGACCGTAACACGACCAACACATGGGACATGTCACGTAGCAGACGAACACGCAGCACCGCCCACCGTCACGAACAAGTGAACAATGTGCACACGGACATGAACCACAGACTCACACCTCACATGACCCATCACAGACACAGCAACACCCAAGGAGCCACGTCTGCATGCACAAGCCACACTGAATATAGTACCACACGGCAGCCACTGTGCAACCCATCACACACAACCGAAACACCATTGAAGTCCTGTCCATGTAGCCCCTACTGCCTGTCAACCACACACCCCACAACTACGCCTATGTAAGACAAACAACACTAGACGCAACAGAGCGGAACAACATAAATGCACACGAACACCACTGAACCCATCAAACACACAGACACACCATGCACATACAACATACCATCCATCCCATCCGTCAGCCCCAGTCTCATGAAAGGCATGTCATCCGCACAGCTGCCACACATACAGCAGTCACGCTAAGATACATGCCCATGACCAACCATGTGCCAGAAGTCAATGAAGCGCACGCCACACTGTGAGCAACAACACACAACATGGGCCACACCCCCCGAGCACTGCAGTGATGCACATGGCACAGGGCAGCACGCACACCAAGGAGATGGGACAACTGCAACACGTTGGCTGGCACACAACCATCACACACTCATAACGATGCGTCCAATGCCATGTCCAGTAATCACAACAGACAGCAAATATGCAGGCCATGTCAGGCATGCACACACCTCAGACCATGCACTGTCATGCTGCCACAACACATGTCACGTTCGGCACCCATGGCTCACAGCATGTACCCCAAAAGCATATTCCATCCCAAATGCGAATCTGGGGCATGGCCCCCATGTTGCCATATGCGTTCCTAAGCGTCCCATTTGAACACCAAAAGCAAAGTACAAACCAGACCCAGGATGGGCCAGGAGCCCGCATACACCAGAGTCACAATAAGTAGGAGCACAGCAACACACCCATCGGCATGGCCAATCCGTCCCATGCCACATGTGCACAGCACACAGTCCCATTGCCAAGCACACACAACTACAGATGGTACAGCCACACACACGCCTCCGGGAAACCCATGTACGAGATTGCACGAACTGTGAATGTCAGACGACAAATACATACTTCGCCAGGTGCAACACAATAACAAATCTCATTCTCCCCACAGGTGACGAACTGCTGGATGCTGGGGATGGAGACAGCAGCCAGCACAGCCAGCCTACAAGCCCCCAACGAGGACACACGGATGTGGAGGATCTGTCCTCCTCCTCGGACACGGACCACCAAGCAGGCCCATCTGGTGTGGCAGGGCCCAGCCGCTCCCCAGGACCCCTCCTACCCACCAACCCATCATCCAGGGCTGCTGAACATTCCCAGCCCCTGCTGCCACTGTCGT